>LR749883.1:0-125356 GCA_902729485.2 Mus minutoides
GCAGCTAGTATTCTTAACTGCTGAGCCATCTCTCCAGCTCCACCAACAGTTTGCAATTTTAAAAGCTCTATCAGGAACATATTCACACAAATAACTGTAATGCTTAAGAAGACTTAAGTCACCTATGGTAACTTGTGGACCAAAAGACATGGTCACCACAGTTACAGAGAGCTAAGCTGCCATACTGATGGATTGGACTGTTCATGCTGCGTGTATAACAGGCTGATACTTACTTATTCATCAGGTACTGATACTCATCAGGTCTCAGCCCTCCAAAATTTTATTAAGTATATACGTGCTGATCTTAGAAGACACAGTCTTGTCATCACTGGAAAGCATCTTTTCCTGACTAATAGTGTGCTATCCTTTCTCAGTACTATGTAAACCGCCCACGGCATATGTATGTCTCATGGCACACTTCCTCCTTACTCCCCCACTTTAGCTAGATGATAAAGATACTCAAAAAATAAAAATCACTATCGTGGGTGGGAGTGGAGCTTGGTGGAAGAACATTTATCTAGCATTCATGTTTGGTTCTTAGTGCCACCAAAACAAACAAACAACAAAACTGTCAAAGCCAACATTCTTCTGGCATCATAGCCTCCAAAGCGTTCTGCCACCACAGGCACCAGCTTGTCCTCTCCAGCTCTAGCAGGAGGGGAGAGAGTTTATCTCCCTTCTGTGTCCAGATATCTTTGAAACATCATGTTTTCCAGAGAGCTCCCGGAGCAAGCTGGACCTGCAACCCCACATGCGGGCTTGGAAAGGAAGGATATGTTCTCATAACCCATGGTCTGGTTGCTGGTTAGCTAATGCTGTTATATCTACATTGGAGAACTAATCTTTTCCCGATTGTTTTTTGCAATGATGAGTATTTAACTCAGGAACCCCACATACTTGGCAAGCATTTACTCCTGAGCTTCATCCCCACCCATTTTCCTTCTGATTTAACATTAACTCATTAAAAAGCTGAGTTCCTCCCCAAAAGATTTCCCAAATCAAAATGTCAGTGGGCCAGTGTTCTGTTCTAGGAAATTCCCTTCTAGGGAAAAAAAATGAGGCCTTTGTACCCTTAGGATGGTTAGGGTTATTTATTTATTTTTTTTAGTTAATTGATTTTTAAGTTGACAGATCATAATTTGTTTTGTTAAGACATGTTTTGTTTTATATATATAATAAAATATATATATCCATCAATTCAGAATAAGTTAACAATGTCTCTGAATATTTCTCGTTTATTTACCATTAGGGCATTTAAAATCTTTTCTCCTTGCTATTCCTATTTATATAGTGTAATATAGTTAATTACAATCATTCTTCTATGAACTAGCAAACCACCATTTTCTTTGTACCTATGTAAATCTTTGGACCTATTGATCAGTATCTCACCCTCCCCAGCCTGGCTAACTCTCTGCCCCGGAAAGCTTGGATCTTTCAGATTCCATGTATAATATTCATGCTTGTCTTTCCACACCTGGTTTACTTCATCTAGTATTATCTCCATGACTACCCATGTTGCCACAAATGTAACTGTAATTTTTGTCTCCTTTGTTGGGTTCTCATATCTACCATCCTCCTCTACCCTAATCCCTGCCAACCCTGCAACACTAAGTAGGAGAGAAAGAAGGTTAGAGGGGAGAAGGGGTGCAGATCTCTTTAGACTACTTCCTGCTGATTAGGAACATCAAGTACCTAGGGGTAAGTCCAGTCTTCATCATCAGGACATCTCCAAGCAGCAATGCAGCACAACAGCAGTCACCTATCAGCAGCAGCAGCAGCAGCAGCAGCAGCAGCAGCAGCAGCAGCAACATCAGGGACCAGCAGCAGGGGAAGCAGCATCCGCCACTGGCCCTCTTGGGGCTCTCGCATTCATATCCTCTCTAGAGTTCCCAGAATTCCAGACATAAACTATCTACAGCTGGCAAAAATCACAACCCTCCTAGAGCACGAGACAAATCATAGTGACAGTCTGAGGCAGCCCTACATCCCACACCTGGGATTAAAACAAAACATTCACATAACTGGGTTTTTAAAGAAACCAAAATTCTCACTATGCACAAACGAGTGTTTAGTTCTTTTTATTGCTGACTAGTGTTCCGTTGGGTGGGCATCTTATTTATTTTATCCAATCATCAGTTGGTGGACACTTAGGGTAACTCTATCTTTTGAGTATTGTGAATACTATTGTTCTGTGCTGGAAATGGTCAGTCCACACGCTAAGCAAGCATTCAACTACTGAATGCCCCGCCTACCTCAACGAGTCATTTCAAGATGCTGAGTTCACATCCATTGGCTGTATACCAGTGGGACGGCTGCATCATAAACTCCACTATTTTTGCTTTTGTGGAGAAGACTGTACTGTTTTTCCATAGTAGCCATTGTACTTTTCATTAGACAACATGACAGCTAGTCCTGGAGGAAGAGGCTGCAGTATGAATGTATTCATCCCTATGGCCATGTTTCTGGACTGAAGATTCTATAGCACATTTGGGGAGCTGCTTATAGGAAAATCCTCCAGATGTCACCATGCCTGAATAATCCTAGCTGAGTAGCCTGATTCCCCATGGCCTGAGCAGAGAGGCCAAAAGAGCAATATTTACACACCTGATTAGATCTTTCCAGTTCCCCAACCCCCGAGTACATGTGATCTGGAAGCAGCAAGCACCACAAGTCCTGCTTCCTTTATGTTTAGAAACAGTCCATAGTATATTTGAAAAGTGATTCTAACTTTTTATTTTTGAGACAGAGCCTCCTGAGTTAAAGCACCCCTCCCCAACCTAAAGTAAAAGTAAACACCTCACTAAAAGTATACGCCATCGTGCCGGGCAAAATTGAGATTCACATCACTTTTTGCAGCCTCTGGAATGAATCCAGTGCAGACTGCCTGCTCAGTGCTCCTCTGACTGGATCAGATTGTTTCTCACTGTTGCCTGGACACCTGTGGGGAGCAAACTGGCTCAGAGAAACATCAAGGAAATCTGCTGTGTGCGGATGGAGTAGTCTCGCGATACTATTTAGGATGTTAGCGACAGCTTTTCACATACAACTTCCTATGGCCTTCAACTGATTGGATAAGGCCAGCCCACTTTATGAAAAGGTTGTGTTACTCAGTATCTACGTTCTTAATTGTTCATAAGGTCTTTTAAAACTATCTTTGCAGAGACATCCAGACCCAGGTTCAGAACAACCTGCACTTTGGCAGGCCCAGCAAGCACGGAAATCAATCATCCAAAGGTTTGTTCCCGTCTCTGAGATCTGAAAGGCTGCAGCAAGGGGAAGGTGGACCAAGTAAGTGCTTCACTTCTGTCCAGGATGCTCTCCCTCCATCACCAGCACATTTAGGCAGAGCACACAGATGCTCGTGCCAGTAGACCCAGTTCCCAGCCACTGTGGGGCCTGGCTTCTTGAGAAGTGGGTGGTTCTAGGGCACATCCCTGAGAGTCTGAGTCAAGATGTGAAGAAAGATGTCTCCAAGTCTCAGCCATTCAAATGCTGAAAGATATGCAAGGCCTCTTCTTAGGTTTGGGCGTGTGGTGCTGGAGCACTGAGCCACTTAGGGCCATCTGGACTGACAGTCTCTGCATGCTCTCCTTCATACCTTGCAGGACAAACACTGCCTCCCTGCAGCCAAGCCTGCTGACAATATCAGGCCAGCAACTCAACCCCATAGAATTGGAGAGCCATTAACCAAGCCCAGGCTTCATCCAGTGGAGCTGAAAGGTCTCCCATGGCTACCACAGGCACCTGGGCCCACTGCCAGGTCTCTGGGATTAGAAACTGACTGCAAAAATGAAGGCTGTGTCCTGTCAGCTATATTCTCTGCTAATCCAGAATATTAGCATTTACAGCCCCCACCCCCATACACACACACACACACACACACACACACACACTGAATCTCCAGGAAGACCCACTCTCCTCCCCTGTTCCTCCCTGCTCCCTGAATAACTCAGACACCAGATTTTTTTCCACCACTTCCTGTAAGTATCCATTGAACAGCTCAGGCTCCCACCACACATCACCACTGTGGATGCTCAGAACCTGCCAGTGCCAAAGTCCCTGTGTCCAGATGCCTTTGTCACTGGAACTTTTACTACCACCACCTTCCTTCCAGTGACACGTGGCTAGCCATGAGATGATGAAGCAATGTAGTATAGCCATGTGTTGTTGCAGTGACTAAGGTTTTCCCCGGGTCCAACCTTGCGTGCCTGGTACCTTCTAGGCAGGGAGCTGCCTACACTGACCACTTTTCTTTTGGTCTGGTCTATGGGTAACCAGATGTGCCCAGTGAGCCCTGAATGTGAGTGCCTGACACAGTCTGGACTCCAGTGGAGAGGTTCAGTGACAACGTGTTCCCCCACCCCACCCCACCCTTTTGTAACAGAGAGAAATCACACCTAAAATGCAGACATAATGGAAGCTAACATTGCTTTGGGGTCACTCCAATGATGTTGCTGGAGAATGAATATGCATGCATCAGGACTTAGTGTTAGGTTTCAAGCCTGAAACAAAAGACTGAGGTGCCTGTTTGACATATCAAAGTGGACCTGGCTGCCAGGTTCTCCCTTCATCTCTCAGTCTCTACCTGTTACAGAGCCCTCCTGGATGGCATACTCCCTCCTACCCTAAACTCTCCAGCCCAGTGGGCTGGGCTGTTCTTCCCTATATAATCCAACCATACTGGCTACCTGCTCTGTCTTTGTACCTTTGGGTCTCGTGACCGCTGCAACTAATTTCCTTCCATTCTCCCCTCTCCCCACATGGCACAGCTCAGTCTGATCATGTCTACTCTGGTCCCGCTCTCCCTTTCATCTATAATAAACCACCTCCTCCACCTTACCTAGGGGCAGTCATATTTCCTTTCTTTTCCTTTTATTTCTTTTATCTTCATCCAGTTGGTGCTGAAACCTGGAACTAGACATAGCCTTTCCTTTTTATTTCTTTTTTTTTTTTTCACTCATTTATAAAATGCTTTCTAGAAATGTGAAGGATACACTCACAGAGACCAGGAGGCACCAGCTGGGACAATTGTCGCTGTTGGTGAGATGTGCACCTTGCCTCACATGGTCTTTGGAGATGAAACAGGCCATATCTACTCAGAAATCCACAGTCCCTTTTCCTATGAACAAGAGAGGTCTTCCATCAGGAGGTGGCTATGAGATGCCTTAATCCACAACTAAGAGCCATGACAACAACGCTCCCTATTGTAATTAGATACAATAAAATCAGTGCTAAGGCACCCAGAAGGGCAGAGCAAGTAGAGAGTTCTCAAATCAGCAAATTAACGTTAAAGCTAGAAAGTTTGTTTTCTGTAGGATTTTGGTTGGCATGTGTGTGTATGCTTGTGTATATGTGAGTATATGTGTGTATGTGTGTGAGTGCATGTGTATGTGTGTATATGTGTGAGTGTATATATATATATATATATATATATATATATATATATATGTATGTGTGTATATATATGGGTGTATGTGTATATGTGTGAGTATGTATATGTATATGTATATGTGAGTATGTGTGCTTTCAATATACAATGCTAAATCACTGAAAAGGAAAGGAGAGAAACGAGGAGAGAGAGGGAGATAGAAAAGTAAAGAAAGAAGACAGAAAGCATCATATTTGGCCTCCAGGAGCCCACAGCCTGGGGAAGACAACCCATTTAGGAGCTCAGAGGAGCCAAGGACCTAAAGCCTCGCTCTTGAAGAAAAAAAAAAAAAAGATAGTGAGCTATTGCTCACCAAAGAAGCAAGTTGGAAGAGAGTAAACCTGTTTCCAAGTCGGAAGAGAGGAAACATGTTTCCAAGTCGTATGTGGGCTTAGAAGCAGCCTGTTACTACTTGATGTAGTTGTAAATCAAGTGTGTGTGTGTGTGTGTGTGTGTGTGTGTGTGTGTGTGCGCGCGCGCGCGCGCATTAATTGTTGGAGTGTTTTGGTAGCTCTTGATTCTTCTGTTGTTTGGTAGCTTGCTTGCTTAAGGTTTGTCT
The DNA here is from genome assembly GCA_902729485.2 of Mus minutoides. Taxonomy (NCBI): domain Eukaryota; kingdom Metazoa; phylum Chordata; class Mammalia; order Rodentia; family Muridae; genus Mus; species Mus minutoides. The sequence goes on from LR749883.1 coordinate 5,988, forward strand.
CTCACCTAGCTTGTCCTTTGTTTGAAGAGAAAAGGAAGTGTTTGGCACGTGGCGGTCTAGATCTGGGGGCGAACTATGTATCACTAGAGCCTGAGTGATTCCAGGTGGCCTGCTGGACTGTGATCTCATCCCTGGGCGGGTCACGGGACTGTGCCCCCTACCGTTTGTCTCTGAGAACTGAATACCGGTACAGAGACCGCACCAAATACCCACAGCTAAATTCTCAGACCCAAGAGTCTCTGCATGGGTGGTAAGAATGTTCTGTTCTGCCTAAAGTGATGGCCACTAATGAAATTTTTTAAACTTTACTCCTGCGCTCACTCACGGGGATAATCTTGCACCTGCGAGCAAGGTGTGGGTAAGGCTTGATGAAGAGAGAAACTCTAAAAGTGTTTGTTTTTCTAGTTGGCCTGGCTACGAGCAGACCTGGAGGTTCGGCAATGATCCCAGATGTGCCTGCAGACAGCCAAGTGGTGACAGACTCACACCTATGGCATCCACGGGGAGGAGGGCAACTAGAGTCAGCAAATAAAAATACCCGATGCCCAATTAAATACGCATTTAAGTTAAGCAATGCATAATTTTTTTTTAAAAGAACAAAGGTGTCCCTTCAAGTCCCTATCCCTAACCAAGAAGCTAGCTCGAATTTGATAACTGCTCACAAAGGGAAAAATAGTTTTCTTTAATGTAATCTTACTGAGTACACACACAATAAATGCAATGGTATTTTTTGAGGTTTTGTTTTGTTTTCCATCTCGTAATGCCATAATGCTTTGCCTGGCCTTTTATTTTTTTTAACCTTACAGGTCTTTTGCATATATATCATGTTTTCCAATTTTGTGTTTTTATGAGATTCCTGTGTATGCTAGTATGTGTCTCTGTATCTGTACATGTTTCTTTTTTGTTTGTTTGTTTGTTTTCAATTTTTCAGTTGCCTGTGTTTTCTAATAAGAGATAAAGAAATGGTGTGGATTTGGATGGGTGGGGAGGACCTGGGAGGAGTTGGGAGAGGGGAAACGGCTATCAGACTATTTGGAATGGGGGGAGGAGGTGGAATCCAGTTCAATTTAAAAAGAGAAGGATGTCCCTTGCAATATATGAGACACACTCAAAACATCTTCCTTGTTTATGTGCCAGGCAAGCCCAGCAGGGCATCTGTGTTTTACCTGGCAGTCATGAAGGAGTGATATGATGAACAGGCATGAGAGAAAGGCCACACCAGAAGCTAGGGAGCCTTTGGGATGAGAATCTGGTGCCTAGAAGTGAGTGACGCCGAGTCACTAGGTCTGGTGTGATAAGAAGCCCCACAAAGACCTGGAATGAGTTTGCTTGTTAGGGACTCTTCCGGCTGAACCAGATCCCTGACATCTTTGCAGGACTGAAATCCTTCCAGCTTGAAAACTGTTGTTTAGGAAGAACTCTGAGATGTGTTTTCTGATCTTTAAAATCTTCGCACTTTAATCTCTAAGGACTCACTCCTAAGGCATTGCTCCCTGTAAATTAAACTGGTCCTGAACCTGGGCCTGCTTTTCCATCTCTGCTGTTTTCTATTACGCAATTATGCTGGCTGCTGCTAGTGAACATGAATCGTGTTTAAGTAGCCAGTGGCTTTATTTCTCAAGAGGACACAATATGATCAACTACAATAAGATCACCCATAAAAACACTCAAGTGTTTTCCCTTGTGTGGACTTGGACAGAATGTCCTGCGGTTGCGCGGGACCCTTCCTACTTCCAACCTCTCTAGAACCAGGAAGTGCTTCGGAGCAGGACCGGTGTTGCCTGCCTGCATCTGCCACCACCCTTTCTCAGGTGGACCAGCCAATAAGATATGTAGCCAGGCGGCTTCCCAATTGTGTCTTAATCGTGTACTCCTTCATTCCCTTTCCTCGTTTCCTCATGTTTGTTTACAAAGCACCTGAAGTCCCAACAGAGTCTCTAATCCTCTCTCCAGGAGACTCTCCAGGCTTCCTTCTGGATGAGCAAGAACTAAACCTGGATCTAGAGTAAATGGCTCCAGGTCACCTGCTGCATTTCTTCCCTTTCTCCCTTTCAAGAATAAGTTGTGGTTATTTTGAAGTCCTAGTGCCAGATACATTCATATGAGCCATGCAACAAGAGAGGAGCTGCAAACACCTTGAGTGGCAGTTACCCAGTTAGAAAAATCCTGCCTTTTACTGATGCTGTGGTAACTCTACACTCTCTTGTAGTTCCATCAAACATGAGCTGTCTAGTGAGGCTATCTGTGGCTTCCCTACGAATTACTTTCTATTGTAATTACTGCTCTCTTAATGCAAGCAAGAAACTCGGGCCAAGGCTCATTAACCTTCTGTTTAAGAGTGGCCAGAGGATCCACAAAGGTGTACTTGGTGGAATGGTAGGCAGAACCTTTCATCTGTACGAACGTGTCACCATATTGTCCCACTCCCTGAAGCATGCTTGGATTAATAGAGACGTTATTGTTACGGTTTCTTTCTCCCTGTTCATCACACTCATCATAATATTTTGCTTTCCACATCGAGTATTGTCCTGGGGCTGATGAAGCTTTGCATATTTGCTTAGAGTCCCCGGGAGAAACAATACCCCGGCTTCTGTTTTCCCAGATCGTATCAGTAAATGGAGCATGCATGCCACTGGCAGCAACAGATTTACTGAGATTCTTTAAGAACTCAGAATTAAAGTGGTGATATTGACACACACCAAGACATTTGGGTCTTGAGGACTTAAACATCAGAGGCATTGTGGGGGCTGGCACGATAAGGGTCCAGTCCAGCCCCTTTCCTGTTGATTGCTATGCTTGTGACCTGGTTGTCTTTGGAAGTGAGGCAGCAAAGACTGCGTTTCTGAGTCAAGCTGACGAGGAGGAGTATTTGTTGTATGTGGATATAAATTTGGAGTATTTGAAAGAGGAAGCAGCCTATCTTAATCAGTCTCTTTAAATGTGAGAGCAGAAGCCTCCTGCTGAGATATGTCTAGAGAATCCCCCTCTTTGTGGTTCTCCTGGAGTGGATCCAAGCAGTATCTTACTGCTTGCAAAATAATTGGCAAGGGTTTTTATCTCCTTTCTCATGGGCTGTTTTACGTTGATTCCCATACGTTTCCAGTTTTCAACCTCTATGGTTCCTTGTTTAGGAAGCCAAGGCTTACATTTTAGAGTTGCTTGTACAAAGTTGCAGAGCTGTTGGTTCTGAGTATCTTGTCCCTTTAGGCCTTAAAAGCTATCTCAATAATTGTATAAAATGTTTTGTCAAAGAGAATTGAGGAGACAAAGCTGTGTTTATTTTTCTTCTTCTCTCTCACTGAGAGTTGTGGCTCCTTAGATGAGAAGACTAGAAATCCTACCCCTTACTTGGTTTATTTAAAGAAAATTTTCCTTACCTTCTTCAAGGTTTGAGCCCTTCACGTCAGTCAGGCACCAGTTTGGGGAAGAGGGCTAGGGGCATCTCTGCAAACTTCGGGACAGGCAGAGTAATGATCTGAATGAGGCAAGAAGTCCTGTTGAACGAGACTCAGTAGCCAACAGTTTATTTCTAAGCAGTTTATTTTAGGCATATTTAAGCACAGCATAATTTGGGGGGGGGGGGTTGTCCTGATGGTAAATAACTCAATCCGTCATGTACACAAAGGTTATGAAATGTTTGCATTGAAACTCTTTATGAAGTACATATGACCTCTTCCATAAAGATGGGTTCTGCTGACTGAGAAGCAGTGCTCAGGATAAAGGTCTGGGAAGATGACTCTGAGATAAACATAATGGACTGGGAGGCTAAGCCTGGTATTACAGATAGCACAGAGCACCAGGATATTTTTTTTTTTAGGTGTTTTGCTTTAATTTTTTTCAGTTGGATAATTCTTTTTTTAAAGATTTATTTATTATTATATCTAAGTACACTTTAGCTGTCTTCACACAGACCAGAAGAGGGAGTCAAATCAGATCTCATTACAAATGGTTGAAAGCCACCATGTGGTTGCTGGGATTTGAACTCAGGACCTTCAGAAGAACAGTCAGTGCTTTTAACTGCTGAGCTATGGCTCCAGACCAGATCACCAGGATATTAACCACCCCTACTCCCAGTCTTCTCAGGGGAACCGAGTTATACACCCCTTCAGTTGAAGAAGAGGCAACCCTGTGTATTTCACATTCCTGGTTTCCTTAGTGCTTATCTGTGCACAAGGACCTCATGCTGTCTACAAGGTTTGTTTTAATCCTCCTTTCAATGGCACTTCAACACTCTGTAGGCATCCTTCTAGATCAGCAAGAACTGAACCTAGGTCTGAAGTGCATTTCTTCTCTTTGTCCCACTTTCAAGACTATGTTTTGGTTATTTTGAAGTTGTGGTTTCAGATACCTTCACCGAGTCAGACCGACTTACTTCATGCCGACCTTAGATGTTGAGCAATCACCAACAATTATTCAAAGTACATCAGGGGAAAAGAGATGGCCGAGATAGTGGGGTAATCACTATGTGTGCCTAGCTTGTTGCAACCCTGACTGAAGAAGGCCAAGGTCATTCTTCTAATACACCCCAAAACCTAGCCTGGGACTGTCGTCTCAAGCATGGGGGTGTGAGGAATGGGCAAACTTTATTAGCATCTCTGGGGGGAAAAAAAGCACTATCTGAAATTCTGCTTTATTTAATTCCCTTGGATCATCCTTAAAACTGATTGATCCTCAACCCCTCTTCTGCTAGCAGATCAACTAGTAACATGTACACAGAGGAGCCATACCTCTTACGGGATTCTCTCCCAGGGTCCTTAGAATAGCTCAGGGCCCCTTGAGGTGCATAAATATACATTTATTGTGAGCATGGAAGGGAGGAGCCACCTCAACTTCCCTAAGCTAACTGAGTACCATTTGCCTTTTGCCTGGTTTCATTTCAAGGCTCGTTTTGTTTTAGTTTCACTAGACAGGATCTTACTCTGTAACTTGGGCTGTTCTGGGACTAACAATCCTCCCGCCTCGATCTGTGGAGTGCTGGGGTTTTGAGTTTGTGTCATCATACCTAGCTTCAAAGATTCTTGACCCAGAAAGTTATACCTTCTACAGTCTCAGTGGATTTGTAACTTAACCTTGTTGCTGTAACAAAAGACCTGACAGAGACTATTTAAGGAGGAAGAAGGGTTTATTTTTGCTCCCAGTTCCAGAGTACAGTCCACTGTAGCAAGAAAGTCAGGGTGGCAGGAGACTGGAGCAGGTCACATTGCCTCTATAGGCGGGAGGCAGTAATGAGCAGGTGTACTCAGCTGGTTTTCTCCTTCATTTCAGTCTTGGATCCCAGTCCATACAACAGTGCTGCCTGCACTTATGGTAGTCCTTTCAGTTAACCTAACCTAGAGAGACTCCCACACACTGCGCCAGAGGCTTGTTTCCATAGTAATTCTAAATTCTATCAAGTGACAAAATTAACCATCATGCTCAGGTACGCTTGTGATGGTTAATTTGGATTGTTAACTTGATAGGATTCAGAGTTGCCACGGTAACAAGCCTCTGGTATATCTGTGAGGGATTTCTTAGGTTTGGGTGGGAAGACCCACACTAAATGTGGCTACACTATTTCACAGCCCAGGGTTCCAGGCTGAATAAAGAGGAGAAAATGAGCTGAGGACAGGCGTTGGTTCATCAATCTCTGCCCCCTGACTGTGGACTCAGGGCATGAAAAGCAACCCTGATCCTCATGTTGGAATTGACATCCTCAAACTTGGCTGAAACAAGAGCTTTCTCCTTAAGTTGCTTTTGTCAAGTATTTTTTATCACAGATACAAAAAAAAGTAACTAATATAGAAAATGAATACCCAGAAGTGTGTCTGAATAAAGTTGGCCGTGTGGCACTTAGGCCTTTGGAGTTGCTTTTCAGGGGGATATGGAATGGGTTGGAGCTCTGGGCTGAAAAAGCCCAGAGCACTATAAGCAGAGAATAATGGACCATTCTTGTGGGGGATGAAGAGATTGAAGATCAGAACACTGAGAGAAATAACAACAGAAGAGAGCCTGGTTGTGGAGTGTCAGAGAACAAGGGCTCTACCATGAACTGGGCTAGAGGCCATTCATGTGCTACTCTGGCAATGAATTCTGCTCAGGTCCTGAGAATCTGGCATTGCATTTAAAGATGGAGGGCTGATTTGTTTGATGGAAGAAACATCAGCGCAGAAGAGTGTTCATGCTGTTGAAGGGTACTGCTTACTGCATTCATCCACGTTTACAGTGAACAAACACAAACATTTGGGCAGAAAAGTTAGGGTCCCCCCCCCATAAATCTACAGTTTGGTGAGGAAAGAAGCACAGGCAAGCTTAAAGTTACAGCCAAGGCAGGTGCTAAAATAAAATAAAATAAAATAGGCTGTGATTGTTAAAGGGAAACCTGGCACCCTGCACCAGGGCAGTAAGAAACTCGTCCTGAAGATAAGTCCCGACTACCAAAGACTCTAACTTTTAAAAATGTAAAGTTCTCTAAGAGGAGAAAGCCACCTAACAGAGAACGAATCCAAAGGGGTTTTAATTAAAAGATAGTGGCTCCCCAGAGTCAGCCTGAGGACCCACATCAGCTAATGCCACACACCGATATAAGGATGTCAGGTCTGTCTGGAGCTGGTAGCAAAACTTGGCAGCAGCATCCATGTGGGAGTTGCTTTTGTAAACATGAAAGATACAAGATTGAAGGTTTCATGGATTCTTGCTTCACAGTTCCAGGGAGTTTCTGAGACCAGGTAATGTGAGGCAGGATTGGAGTTCATACAGGGAAGCCCTGCCAGGCCACTGAAGGATGCTGTGAAGGTGCATATCCCGGGATACTGGAGTTGCAAAGACCATGGGATGTCAGCTGAGGAGAGCTGCAGGCGTGGAGTGGAACCGGCCCAAGAGAGGGGCTGTGTGTGCTGTGAACAGTGGAGCTGAAAGTGCAAGGTTGCCCAAACTCTGTAGTGCCCAGATTACTCCATCATGATCCCCAGGTGCCTGATGTGGGGCTGATGCGGAGATGTAGGAGTTGGTGTTTTCCCTGCTGGGTTCAGCTTCACCTTGGTCCAGCTATTCCTTGTTATGCTCCGACATTCCTTTTGGAATAGGAATGTTTGCTCTCTGACATTGTATAGTATGGAACTTGTTTTTATTTTATAAGAGTACACAGTTAAGAGATTTCCTTGAGTCTCGGATGAGACTCCGACTTTGGACTTTTAAAGAGTGTTAAAAACTGTTAAAGACTATGGGTATCGAATATACTTTTGTTAGTTATGATGTCTGGAAGGCTGTGAGTTAAAAGTCGTAGGTTTGAGTGTCCAGTTGACAAAGGGTAGAGTTGTGATGATTGATGTGGATGGTCATCTTGATAGGATTTGGAATCACCGGGGAAATGAGCCTGTGGGTATGACTTTGAAGGGTTTTCTAGATTAGGTTAACCGAGGTGTGAAGACCTGAACCAAATGTGCTGGCTGCGCTCTATGGCTGGGTTCCCAGGCTGAATAGAATAGAGAGGGCGAGCTGGCCACTGGCACCATTCTCTGTCTCCTGACTGGGGATACAACTCTGCCAGCTGCCTCAATCTCCTACCGTGATGGGCGGTACCCCTAAACTCTGAAGCAAAATGAACCCCTTCTCCCTTAAGTCATTTTTGGGAGGGTGCTTTGTCACAGCTTCAAGGAAGTAACTAACATGATGCTATAAAGTGCCTGTGGCCCTGTAGAAGAGAACCAACTCCCACAAGCTGTCCTCGGACTTCCACAAACATACACAAATGCACAACCAAGCCTGCTGTGAAAATGGCCCATAGGTCATGACACTATTAGAAGGTGTGGCTTTGTTGGGGTAGGCGTGGCCTTATTGAAAGAAGTGTGGCAATAGGAGTGGGCTTTGATGTTTCTAAAGTTCAAGCCAGGCCCAGTGTCTCACTCTGTCTTCCTGCTGCCTGCTGATCTGGATGTCGAACTCTCAGCTTCCTCTCCAGTACCATGTCTGCCTGCATGCCGCCATGCTTCCTGCCATGATGATAATGGAGTAAACCTCTGAACCGTAAGGCAGCCCCAATTAAATGTGTTCCTTTATAAGAGTTACTGTGGTCGTAACATGTATTCACAGCCATAGAAACCCTAAGACACCCATACACACACACAAAAAAGTAAATAAATAGAAATGAAAAAAAAAGCGCCAAGGCACATTTCTGTAATCCTAGCATTTCGGTAGAGAGATCAGACGTTCAAGGCCATCTGCAACTGCATAGCAAGGTTGAAGCCTGAGTTATATGAGACATGATCTCAACAACAAATGAATAAAAATTAAAGAATCATTCAGATTACAATAATTTTCCAACTACCTCTTAAAAGGAAAGAGTTAAACCAGAAATAGTGACACATATCTATAGTTCCAGCTACTCAGGAGGCTGAGGTAGGAGAATTGCTTCCGTTCAGGAGTTCAAAGTCAGCGAGAGAGAGAGAGAGAGAGAGAGAGAGAGAGAGAGAGAGAATTTTTTTTTCTGTAAAAAATACCTTCTGGGGGTGGAAGGGGGGAAGTCAAGAGGTATAATGCACAAGGCAAATAGGATAAATAGTTCCAGAGAGTTAAGCATACCACAAGGACTACAGTTATAATACTGTGTGCTGAAAAATCTGCTAAGCTTTGGGCTCTTACTGAAAAAAAAAAAAAAAACAGGCTAATGATTTAAGAAGGTGGATCAGCTGGCATCTACTAAATCATGCTGTGTATATCAAAACATATTGTACACTTTAAATATGATTTATTTTAAGCCGGGTGTAATGGTTGATGCCTATAACCCCAACACTTTGGAACCTGAAGCAGAAAGATCACAGCAAGTTCAGGCCAACCTGAACTACATAGTGAATTCAGAGCCAGCCTAAGATACAGGAATTTGCGGATGTTGTTTTTTTTTTTTTAAATAACAATCACAAATAACAACACACACATCACATCACATCACATCACATCACATCACATCACATCACATGCATACATGCAAAACCAAAACCCCAAACCAAGTGGCAGAGAATAAACACTAAATAACCTACTGTGTGCCAGGAGCACTATACTTCAGGGATTCTATCTGGGGGTGGGGGAGGTACTCCCTGTGGTAAGCCCGTTGGCTCCTCTGAACCCCTGACAGCCTCTGACTGCTTCTGCTAAAGCCACTGCTTGGTCTGGCCTCAGTCTTTAGCATCCCCAAGCAGGACCGTGCTGAAGTCTGCGGGCCCGTTTCTGAGCGGCAGCCTACTTCCCTGGCAGGATGTACATGTGCCAATCTTGGCATTTCCTATCATGAGGAAATGAGGAAACAATATAGAGGTTTATTAGTCTGCAGCTTTGTTTTGCTTTTGTTGTTTCCATTCTCATTTCAATGCCAGGCAGTGCTGCTCAGCAGAGAAACGGTTGCCTGGCCATAGCCTGGCACATGGAGCAGATGCAGGTGTGTGGTGAGGGTTTGGGTGGGGCCAGTCCACTGTGTAGGAGAGGAATCCAGAGACAAGGAGAGGGCGAGTGGGCAGGAGGGCACCGGCCTGTCCGGATGTGAAACAGGAGGTAAAGCTTCCTCTTCCACCGTCACCTGGGCTCTTTTCCCTGTACGTTTGGATCTTCTCAGTCACGCCTCATGGCCAGCTGGTGAACAGCCCTCTACACCAGACCTTAGCTGGGGTGGGCGAGGAGGTTCAAGGGACCCAGAAGTCTAAATCGTAGGGCTTGAACTCTGCTGCTCTTTCTATCTCTCATCTACCTTCTCTGGGGAGTGCTGAGTGATAGGGAAAGAAAGAGAGCAAAAACCAAGTCAACCAAGTAATAAAAAATCATCCCATGTTTTTATTGTGATGACAGATTACATGAGGCCGGATGATTTATAGAGATGGAAGGCTTGTTTCAGTTCATTGTTCTGGAGGCTGCACGTGGTAATGGCCATGGACTCTCTGCAGAGAACCAAAGGAGCACAAGGCATTATGTGGCAAGAGGGGCTTCCAAGAGACAAAGCTAACTGCTTTGTACGGCAGGCTCATTTTCCACATTCATTCATTGACTCAACAACCCTTGAGTCGGCTGATCCACTCATGAGGGCAGGCCCCTTATGACCTAATCACTTCTTAAAGGCAATGTCTGACCCTGTTCTGTGTTTTGTTTACATGCTTGGTGGTTTTCCTGTACAAAGAGGCAACATTGTACCACTGAACTACATCCCTGTCCAGACCTTGCCTCTTCACTTAGACCTTCCAAAGAGGATTAAATTTCAATGTGACTTTTGAGGACACCATTTAAAACATATCTCTCTCCCCACAGATGTTTCTTTTCTTTAAACTATTAATGGTTTTAGACCATACTATTTAGTTTTAAATTGTTTTCTCTCTTGTGCCCATTATTATTTCATTCTCAGTACATTTTACCTCTTCTTCAACTTAACAATTATCTCTATAGAATGACACAATTTGCATGCTGTCATTCCATGTCTAGTAAGATTTCGAGATATTGAATGTGTGAATGAAGAAGAGCAAGCTCGGAACACGTATTTATCTTGTGGCAGTCTGTCACATTATTTGTCGATGAGATTGGTGACAGAAGAGGCCCTCGGCATAGGTGGGATTCTTTTTAAAGACAGGAAACCCAGCCTCAAACAGAAGATCTTCTAGCATTTGTGGGCTGAGAAAGTGAAGCTGGACAGCTCACATTCCTTTAAAAACAGACTGTCAGCAAGAGGCCATGGGAACTAGGGTTCTCAGAGCTCCTCTGCCCCAGAATACCATGGGTATTCCTCCAGCCAAAGCAAGAGGATTTGATGCCTAAGGGGAAATCCAATACCTGGATCTATAGGTAAGGTGATTGTGTCACAGTTATCTGAGGACTGCTCGCCTCACAACGGAGAGGGATGGCCAAGAGACTAGAAGCATCATGCCCTCCCTCCTTTTGGTAGAAATCGAGACTTCCAGATATCACATGACACCAGGAACTGCCTCAAAGGCCAAGGCAGCAGCAGCAGGAACTAAGACTGTCCCTGGCAGAAGTCAGGAGCAGTGCAGGACCCAATAACTAAGCAGGACCTCACCTCTGTAAAACCCAGGAGGTACCAAAGAACCTGACTGGAAACCATTGTCAAGTTTAATGTTATACTGCCCTACACTTGACGCTGACAGATACAACCAGCCTCCTTCTAAATACTCTAAATTCTATTTTCAAAGCCCTGCCTGCACTTTGCATTCTGGGTCTGCTCTTGAAACCCCACAATGACCTTGAGCCAGGAACATCTCTCCCGGACTTGCTTCTCCAGCCTATGGTTGTCCCAGAGTTAAGGGCTGGCTAGAACAGCTGGTAAATAAAGTCGCCTGCAGCACCAGCCCTCAGACCCCAAGCAAATGGTGGAATAGCTGTTTCACATAGACTCTGTGTTTCCTTCTTATGTGCACTTCCTTCTTTAGCATCACATTCTCCCCTGGAGGAAGCCAGGCAGACAATACAGAGGTCTCCAGAGTCTACCGCGGCTCCAGTCTGTGTTGGAACACACTATCCCCTCCAAGTCTAAAGAATCTGTGGAGTGAAGAAGTTGGACTCACGGTTTTGTTCCTGGCCCACACTAGGAAAACCCTAGATTTCGAATTTTGCCCTTTCTGATTGCAGGAAAAAGAGAGGACAGACAGGGGGTAGTAAAGATGGAAGCAGTGGTGAGCAGTATCTTGGAGAACTAAGCTATCCATCTGTGTCATCAAAGTCCTACCCAAACCCTGGCTCTGAATACCTTCAGGCTGCTCTTCCTAGGAGCTCTGATCTAACCTTACCACTCTCAGGTCCCCTTATACTCTCTACTTCCAATATTGTTTCAAACTCCAGATTTTTATTTCTTTTCTGGATCTTTACAAAGTAATTCAGCTACTCTTTAAAGTCTTTGGTGGTTGGCCCAGACTGCGCCTGAGTGTCAGTTATCTAAGCAAATGCACTCTAGAATTGGTATTTATTGCTCCGTCACCTTAGATAGATTCTTGCTGCTAGAAACTGCAATTACCCACCCCACCCTCATTTACACACTTTTAACAAATTCCTTTATTGGTAAGGAAACTGCATTTTTAAAAGAAAGTGGGTGTGGATTTTCATAAAAGCTCCACAGGGCGTGGATGCGCCCAGGGCTTGCAGGAGCCCAGGGTCCAACTGACAGACATACAGTGGCGCTTGCACGGGGGCTGCACGCACCTGGCGCGTGCCACTGTTGTTGCACAACGGGTTGGACGTGGTCTCCCGACCCGCCCTAAGGCAGACCCCAGGTCCTCCAGCCAGGTATCAAGAGGAGTCCCCACCTAAGATCTTCAGATTCCCTGGCCACCAATCCTACCCCACCCAGGCTTGCGTGTCCTCAGGTTTCCTACCCCAGGGGCGTCCCCACTGCAGTGAGCTGCGTCGCCCCAGGTACGTGGGCGGAGCGCGCAGCATTTAAGGCGCGCTCCACCTCCCCGGGACAGCGGCTGGTGATCGGCCGCGGAGGTGCGTGCTGGGTCCGGGTTGGTTCCTTGTCTCTGTAACGCCAACATCGTCGCTGTCACCACTCAGGGACCCGGACCTGCACACCGCCGCGGCATCCGCCACCAAAGGATCGGACTTGTCTCTACGAACCACAGTCCAGCTCGCCGCTAAGGCAACGCGCGCGTCCTCACACTTACCGGGCTCACCTCAGCACACCAGCATCCGGTGTCTTACATCTTTTGCCAGCGGTTTGGACCATCAGTCACAGTATGCACCGGGTGCGTGATATCTCCAGGTCTAATGGGGACCTTAGACGACCATCGGGAAGCGCAAGAAAAAGAAAAAGAAATGCATGGTCTTGGGACAGTAGGGGGTGGGCGATCTTAACACTGAATTCAATCCCAGCTGCCAAGAACATATATGGTAAAAATATGGGCAGACAGTGTATAAAAGTTAGTATAGTTGTGTAAGAAGGGTCTTCAGGGTTGCCAAGCCAGCGGCACAGCAGCTGTTCTGCAAGCTCCAATTTGGAGATGACTCTTGTGCTCTGTTGGAGGCAAGAGTCTGAAAAGGCATGCTTGCGTTGAGCCTATTTGAAACTTCACCGCTTCCTTATGAAGCTGTGTGACCCATGGACCAAGGTGCTAAGGAAAATGATAACTTTCCCGCCTGCCCCACCCCAGAGAAGGGAGTCCCTTGAAAAGATGCTGCCGGGTCTGTACCAGATGAGGCTCCTGCCTCCACAGAGAAGAAGGGACATTATTTATTTATTTATTTATTTATTTATTTATTTATTTGCGAGGGAAGGAGACAGACTTCCCACAGTCGGGTCCTCTGCTTCCTCTCCAGCTGGAGATGAAGGGGCCAGCGCTCTTCTTCCTCTAGGGAATCTCCCCTCCCTCTGGGAGGAACTAGGCATCTCCTCAAGAAAACCTATCTGGAGCTAATATTTGCACGTCTGCTTCTCTTCCAGAAAACAGAAATTTATTCTGTAGAGCTCAATGGAACTAAAGACGTCAAGCCGGCAGACCAGAGAGATGACAAAAAGTTCAAGGGCGGGAAGAACAAAGACTCAGAACCCAACAGGAGTCAGGAGGAGGAGCTGAAGAAAGAGCTTGATCTGGTCAGTCCCCTAAAGGCACCCCTACCAGAGAATTTGTCGTTACAACTTTCTTCTGGTAAAGAAAAAAAAAAATGTCACCGATGTCTTGGAATATCTTAGAAGGGTTCCAGTCTCCTTGTTCGTTGCTTGGTTGCTTTGTCTGTCTGTCTGTTTGTTGTTAGAGTGTGATGGTATCTTTACTTGTTGGGCTCTGTTCTGTGTCCTCCTCTATCCTTGCTGCCAGATTCCTGGGTTCTGGTTGGAGGCAGTCCTAGACAGGACCAGGAGGTTAACTGTAACCGCCAGAGGCAGAGCCCATTCCTCTCATTCACCATCTGAGGTGTTAATGAGGTGTTATGTGTTCCTGGAAAAAAAAAAAAAAAACTGCTCTAGAGGAGAAATGTCGGGCTTGGGTTCCACAATCATAGTCTCAATCTAAGCCGTTCTCTAGGACTGAGCTGTAACTGGGCACAATCAAGCTATGGAAATTCCCCTTCCCAAGCCCCCACTGCCCCCCCTCCACCCATCCCCCACCCCACCCCTGCTTTCCCTATGTAAAATGGGAAACAGTTTGCACAAAGTCTGTGGGGGAGGGTGGGGGAATGAGCTATGTTTTAGAAGTTAAGTTTCTTTATGGAAGGGTGATAGTATTATGCCGCTGGGCTATTATAGCCGATGGCTTTAATGAACAGCTAACCCTGGATGTGAACTGTAGGCTATCCTTTCAGGAAGGTCAAAGGGAGCTTGGGGTTGTGTTGGATTGTCCCTGCGGTTCATTGGCAGACCTCAAAGCCCCGAGCTTGTTGGGCTACTGCCAGATTGGCAGACCGCTCCTTCAGGCTAGGTCGCCAATCATTCACTACTGGGGAACTTGGCACAGGAGAGCCTCATGAGGAACCAACAAATGCTAAAAGTCAGAGCTGTTTAACTTTCCTGGAGCGCTTGTTAACCCTTTCAGAGCCAACTGTTAGGCACCTGAACGCATGATTCCTGGTAGGCACTTGAGGACGTGGCTCAGAAGTTGGACTCAGTGTCAATGTCAGTGTGACTGACATTCACTGTTCTCTTTCCAAACACCTTTAACCCCAGCGCTCAGAAGGCGAAGGGGGCAGTTGTCACAAGTTCAAGCCCAGGCTGGGCCGAATCCCGGCTGAGACCTGATTAAGAAGGGGAAAAACTCAATGCCTACCGTTTAGGTTGTGGATTGGATTAAGTGAGCAAGAGAAATACTTGGTAACACAAAAGAACTATTACATCCTGTGTGTCTCTGGCCTTTAAGATTGAGACACACCATTTTCCCTTGAGATTGCGACTTGAATATACATCCCCTTTCTCACAAGCCTGCTAATTTTCTGATTTTACATATATTTTCTTATCTATATGGTGTTTGGAGACTGCCCTTGAACTTCAGTACTGTTTGTGATCCTCTCAAGTCCTGAGGTTACAGGCATTCTGTATATACAGGCACTGCCATGCTCAGCTCTGCCTGTGATTAGGATATGAATTTTTTCTTTAAGTACTTTGAATACTGTATAGAGAAATCCCATGATCTGAGCCCATTTTCCTGCTTCGTTGCAAGAAAGGAGCCTCTTGCCCTCCATCCACTCTCGAAAACTCCTCACAAGAGTCCTGCAGTTTGTGACATGGCGCTTGAATACCCTTGAACCTTGATCTCTGTAGCAAAGTAGAGCCTTGGAACCAATCTCTCTGAATGATGAGCCTGCGCTGCTCTAATTCTTAGGAGTAGAGAGAGCAGCCACGGCCTTGCTCCCCCTCTCCCTTCCCTCCTGCTCTCACCCCACGTGTTCTTTGGCTTTGCTTATAACCTCCAGCCCGTCTCAGCATCCAGGTCTGAATGAAGGACCAACTACCTCATAGCTCATCATCATCAAGATGATGATGCCAGAGGTTACATAAGCTGGGGGTGTGGGGGGGGGGGCGATTGAGGCAAGTAGGCGTTCTATCGCTCATAAAAACCAAGAATAGTGTCTGCGTGTCAATGGCACTGTGTGTACTCACGGAGCAGACATGGTTTCCCTGCACCAGCTACTTGCTGCACAGCCTTCTCCCCTCCTCGACACCCTTCCTGGCCCCTTCTAGCCGCAGTGCCACTTCTAGCCTTTAAAGTGGGTGGAGTCTTTTGGAATGATGTAATTTACTCTCTTTCCTTCTGTGAATTCCAGGATGACCACAGACTCAGTAATACAGATTTGGAGCAGAAATATGGTACAAACATCATCCGGGTAAGCCATCAGGGGACTGGTGGTCTGGGGGAGCAAGCATCCTGACTATACAAAGATGAATGCTGGTGTGCTCAGGCTGTGGGTGGCTTAGGGCCACACCTGTGAAACTATCCATTTTCTATATGGCTGGACCCTAAGATAAGTCATTCCACCTGCTCCTGCTGGTGTACCTGACCCATGACCCCAGCCAGGCTCTTCTACTGAGCTAGATGCCCAGGCAAAAACAGCGAGGGAGCTGTGCTCCCCAGAATGATGCAGACCTTCCTTAAGATCATGGCAAGAAGTTGCTTTATGAAGTAAAATTATGCATAGGGTTCTTTTTATTGGAGGCTGGGGAGTTCATTGTTAGAAAGTAAGGTCCCAGAGTCTCTACCTCAGAGTCCAAGGTACAAGAGTACTTTAGAACTTTACAAATTCTTCACTACAAAAATATTGCTTCCTTCTCTGGATTCAAATCCAAGTTCAATTTCAAAAGTTTAAGCCTCTTTTTAAAGAACACTTGTTTGTTTGTTCATTATTTTTATGTGTATGAGTGGTTTTGGCTCGGCATGTATAAATGCACCACATGCATGCAGTACCTGCAGAGACCAGAAGAGGGCATCAGATCCCCTGGAACTGTTACCGGTGGCTGTGCATTGTCCTGTGGGTCTTGATAACCAAGCTGGGGTAGCAAGTGCTCTTATCCACCGAACTATCTCTCTAGCCAAAATTCAAACCTCTTGCAGAATATTCACTTGTTCAAATAAAAAAAAGAGAGAGAGAAAACTTACTATGTGATTCACACTGGCCTGGTGGGAAGAGGTAAACAGGGGTCGGCAATCCTGGCATTAAGGCAGCAGATGTGTAAGGAAGCTTAACATTCACTTTATACAACTGGGGTGGCAATGGAGAGTTTGAAACTAAACAATGGGAGATGGATAATTTCTGAACAGAGGGACCAGAACAGCCTATAGTGTCTGAATAGGGCTCAGAATGACTGTCCAGATGTAAGTCTGAGAAATACCCTGGGGTCAGATAGGGTAAGAGTGGGTCAGGAACAATCTGGGTTTGCAAGACTGGTGTGTGTGTGTGTGTGTGTGTGTGTGTGTGTGTGTGTGTGTGTAATAAAAGCTGTAAAAAAAAAATTGGAACAAAAAGTTAGCATGGAAATGAAGGCCTAAAACATGGTAGCCCCCAAAGACACAGAGAGAGAAAGATGGGAAAAACACAAGATAGATAAATGATAGATAGATAGATAGATAGATAGATAGATAGATAGATAGATAGATAACACATGGTGCAAGAGGATCTGACTTCACTTCCGATCTTGTTTGCCATGTTAGAGGCAAGAAAAGGTCAGGTGATGGGTAGGTAGAAATGAGAAGGTAAAGAATACAGCCGAGACAGCAGTGAGTTTTATTTTGGACTCTCTGTTCCAGAATCCACAAACACTGAAGGCCCTGTGACATGGCACTCTCTTTGCATGGAACAGATACATCTTCTCCCACATACTTTAAAGCATCTCTAGGTCATTTACATGTAATGTACTTCAGGTGCTGTGCAAATGGGTGTCGCACTGTATTGTTTGGGAATCAGGACAAGTGAAGGGGTTTATATGTGTTCAGTATGCATGCGACCATCACAGGTACTATTAGAAATATCTCTAGAACAGCCTTGTGGAAATCTTCAACAGTTACTGAGAAAAGGGGTTCTGGAAAAAAGAGCAGCAAGAAGAAGGGCGATGATGAGTTGGTGCCTCTGAGTCCAGTGATGGAGCAATATGGGGGTTCCTACCAAACGAAAGCATTAGATGCTAGAGCAGACTCAAAGTGAGCAAAACAGAGACATTGCCCCTAGCTTAAACATACTTAGGAAGAAAAGGCGTGCATAAGATGTTTTCTATGATAGTTTGTGCTGGGTATGGTGGCACATGCATGTGTCGAAGCACTTGGGAGGCTGAGGCAGAAGGATTGCAAGTCCAAGGCCAGTATCAATGTCACAAAATAAAAAGTCAAAATAGGGCTGGGAATATAGCTTAGAGATACAACATTTTTCTAGATCCAGGTGCTATCTCTACCACACCATCCAGGATAAGAAATGGGTTTTAGAGACAGATGTTTAAACTAATTTAAACATTTTATAATGTATACATATTGGATACGACATGGTACCCCATTGATAAAAACAAAAGTAATCTTTGTGTGATATATGTGTGTGTGTGTGTGTGTGTGTGTGTGTGTGTGAGTTGGGAAAACAAGGTATAATTCGTTTTTCCGGGGCCTTTTTGGACAGTGTTAATACCTAACAACAACCTGCAG
Source organism: Mus minutoides (assembly GCA_902729485.2). Lineage (NCBI taxonomy): Eukaryota > Metazoa > Chordata > Mammalia > Rodentia > Muridae > Mus > Mus minutoides. Next base: position 24,056 of record LR749883.1, read on the forward strand.
AAACCCAGGAGCAACTGTTTGTTTCTATGTATGGTTTTCTTGGCTTTTTCAGGGTCTCTCCAGTATCAGAGCTGCAGAGCTCCTGGCTCGGGATGGGCCCAACGCCCTTACCCCTCCCAAGCAAACTCCAGAGATTATCAAGTTCCTCAAGCAGATGGTGGGGGGCTTTTCCATCCTTCTGTGGATAGGTGCAGCCTTGTGCTGGATTGCATATGTGATCCAGTATGTCAGCAGTACCGCATCCCTGGACAATGTAAGCAACCATCCCGGGTTTCCCTTGGTTATGGGGAGAAGCAGTCATTGGGTGTGGCCATCAGTGGGCACAGTGAGAGGCTAAAGCTAGGAGTCTACCACCTACCAGGCAGTGGTGAATACGGTGAAATTCTCCCAGCCGCGAGTGGTATCTCATTTTTGGACAATATAGGCATGAATTTTAGAATGCAGACAGAACACTTAGTTCGTAATGAGGAAGAAAATCATCATAAAATCCTTTTGGAATGCTCTTTCCTCAAAGCTAATCTCTCTTTTTTCCCATGAGGGCAGCTATACCTGCTCATGACCCAGTGCCAAGCCCAAAGAATTGAACACGCTAAGAGAAAGAGACCAGCTGCCAAAAGCTAGGAGTCATATGTAGTCATTGATGTTAAATACCAGATAGGCACATCTTTGGAAGTCATATCCATGGTCCTCAGGCTGGCACAGGGCAGAGAATGATTGATTGCCAAGAAACATGAGCAACAAGAAATGGTCTAGATTTCAGACTGGGGTGGGGTGGGGTGGTGAATAAGTGTATATATAAAAAAAGATACCAGAACATTAGCACAAATTTCATTTCCTTCATGCATACCCATTGTCATAGCCTGAAGGTAATTCTTGGCACTACTCTTAGCATCTCTCAGGTAGGAATGTTCCACTGTGGTGTCACACTGATAGTCAGGTTAAACTGTTTCGGATTTGGGGTTATCTGTTTCCTTGACTGCTGCCTCTCCTCCCCACCCCCCAGGTCTATTTGGGCGCCATACTTGTCCTGGTCGTTATTTTAACAGGGATTTTTGCTTATTACCAAGAAGCCAAAAGTACCAACATTATGGCAAGCTTTAGTAAGATGATTCCCCAGGTGAGTAGGAGCCAAGAAACTCTGGTCTCTTCCTGGATTCCGGGTAAGATGGTAGCTGTGACCTCACTCTTTGATGTCTGGGGTATCATGGTCAGATTAGCTCACATCTCTGAGTCCTAGTTCATCACAGAGTTGAGGTGGTCATGACAGGGTTGGAGTGAGATCAAGGAAAATGCTCAGTCAAGGGAAAAGCAGGACAGAACATTGGTCATTGCGCAACATGTTCTGAACCATTTTGGACAGCCTCTCAGACGGTTCTAGAATATTCCTCACCAACAGCCAAGGAGATCCATCTGGTCTACATATTTCTCCCAGGAATCCTTGTGTCCATAGCTAGGAACCCTCTCTGGCACTGAATCAAAGAGCCGGCAGCTAGAAGAGAAGATTCTGGGTACAAGAGATGCCTCCTGCAGCACCAAGAAAGAAGCAGGGTGCTCCTTCATTAACATCCCCCCATCTCAGCAGGGGTCTAGATCTCTGACTGGTTTTCATCTGCCTGGCCATCTGGGAGGCAGGGTTACCTTCATCATCTACCTTGGTCTGTCTGCCAAGCAATGGTAGACTTTTCTGGTTCCAAGAACAGACCTAAAGAAAAAATAGTTCTTGGGGTCCGAAGAACTACTGTGAGGCAGCCATTAGTTTTTCCCTCGCCACTCTGACAGACATGGGTCCACAGCCCTCACTCCAGGGTCTCATAGGTGCAGACAGTGGGAAGGTCACAGTGTTCCCCAGAGGCTCAGGTGGCTGTCATGGCTTTCTTTCCACAGCAAGCTCTTGTCATCCGAGATGCGGAAAAGAAGATCATTCCAGCAGAGCAGCTGGTGGTGGGGGACGTTGTGGAGATTAAAGGAGGGGACCAGATCCCTGCAGACATCAGACTGGTGTTTTCCCAAGGGTGCAAAGTGAGTGTCAAGGATGTCTTCCTCCAGGAGACTGCTGGGAGGCACCTGGCAACTCTCTCCCTATTTTGAAGAAAAAGTGGGGATTAAAGTAGCTAATTTTGAATTACTTTCGAATTTTCTTTCAGGTAGATAACTCCTCTCTCACTGGGGAATCCGAGCCCCAGGCTCGTTCAACTGAGTTTACCCATGAAAACCCCTTGGAAACTAAGAACATAGGCTTCTATTCTACAACGTGCCTGGAAGGTGAGGCCAGCTGGCTCTCAGGGGTGCATGGCTCTCCCTCTTGGTTCTGAGGTTTTCATCCCTCCAGTTCATTGTTCAGAGAACTAATGTGTTGTCATATGCTGGCTTCCTGTGTGGCCTCCAGAGAGGGCTGTGAGCAGAAATCCTGGAGTAAAATGTCTTCTTCCCTGCAGGTACAGCAACTGGCATTGTTATCAACACAGGTGACCGCACCATCATCGGGCGCATAGCCTCCTTGGCTTCAGGTGTTGGGAGTGAGAAGACACCCATTGCCATTGAGATTGAGCATTTTGTCCATATTGTGGCAGGAGTGGCTGTGTCCATTGGCATCATTTTCTTCATCACTGCCCTGTGCATGAAGTACTATGTCCTCGATGCCATCATCTTCCTCATTAGCATCATTGTGGCCAATGTGCCAGAGGGCCTCCTGGCTACCGTCACTGTGAGTTTATGCTGCTAGAGAGCCTCTTGGCATCTACCGCACGGTGGCTGTAGAGCCACAGCTTACCCCATCTGCAGAGCAACTCACCATCCATTCCAGAGACCACCATGGGCCTGTTTCATAGAGTGGTTGACAATAAGAATTGTGATATTTCTAACATCTAGATGCGTTGTCCTAGAAATTTTATATTTTCAGGAGATCTAGGTTAGTTCACATAGGTTATTTCACACCCCCGTTTCATCCAGATAAGATAAAATTTGAGCCCCCATTTGTAGAATTTCTGAATGCAATGCATCTCCTGATTGCTTTTCTAACATCCCTTTTCTCCACCCCATCTTTTTATAAAGGAGTTCAACCTCTTCCTTACCTAACCTCAGACTTCACTCTTCTATCTCCTTTTACCCAGGCCCATCTAACTCAGTCCTTAGACAAAAGCTTCCTCTTCCCCAGTCTGCCGTGGAGGCCCATGGGGGAGGGGAGAGGGTTCGTATGCTAGCTATTTAACTACATGAGCAGTGGCCAAGTGCTGTCCAGACCAAAGATGAGAGAAGAATGTTTTTGAGTTCCTGGTCTCACTCCTGGTTTTTTGTTTGTTTGTTTGTTTGTTTGTTTGTTTGTTTCATTTTGTGGTTCTGGAGATTAAACCCAGCACCTCATGAATGCTAGGCAAGCAACTTCCCACACCCCAGCTAACTGGGCTCCCTTGTGTCACCCTGCGAGAGTTGTCTTTGCTGCCTGTGGACTTCTAGAGCACTTTCTTCAAAGAATATAGAGATAAGGAAGGTGTCCAATATTTAATCTATTTTTTTAAGATTGTGGATAATAGGTCTTTGGGGTAGCTTTCAACTCATTAATCCAGACTTGTAGCTGTAATATCACCTCTGGCCTAGTTCTCTCCTGAAAGTCAGTCCCAGATAACATGAGTTAAAAATGATTGTCCCCAAAGCATGCTTCTCCCCTCTTGCTAGGTTACCCTGTCCCTGACGGCAAAACGGATGGCTAAGAAGAACTGCCTGGTAAAGAACCTGGAGGCAGTGGAGACTCTTGGCTCCACCTCCATCATCTGCTCAGATAAGACAGGGACCCTCACCCAGAACAGGATGACTGTGGCACACTTGTGGTTTGACAACCAGATCTTTGTGGCTGATACCAGTGAAAACCAGACGAGTGAGTTCTGTGGAGCATCCAAACCCAAAGACAAGGACCCAAGCGAGCGGGCTCTCTGGTCTTACGTGAAGGGTGTGACTAGGGCCTGCCAGTCCCATCACCCACGTTAACCACTATTCTTTCTCTGTGTCCAGAACAAGCCTTTGACCAAAGCTCTGGAACCTGGGCTTCCTTGTCCAAGATAATAACACTATGCAACCGAGCAGAGTTCAGGCCAGGCCAGGAGAGTGTCCCCATCATGAAGGTAAGGCTGCTGCCACTCTAGGTCTTATGTCGCAGGCTGTACAAGGTCACTCTGTGTTCTGCTTGCTTGATTTAGTCTCTTCCACTGGGCAAAGTTTGCTCTAACAAGAGCAAATCTGACTCCGGAGATGAACAGAAGGTCTCCTTCGTGCCATCTATCACTGAAAAGTTACAAGAATGTTTGTCAGAAATCCAAATTCTGTCTCATTCCCAGAAATGTGTCTTGAACTTGATTTCCTGACTGCTGGAAGCTAGGTGGACATAATCAGAGATCCTTGTTACCCAAATGTTACTTGCTGAACTACAAAATATAGTTGGATGGAAATAAGAGGTCTGATCTTACATAGCACATCCTTCTCTTGACTAGAATACAGGACATCAAGTGGTCCTGGAACACTAAATAAGAATCAATCTCTCTCTCTCTATCTCTCTCTCTATCTCTCTCTCTATCTCTCTCTCTCTCTTCTCCCCTCTCTTTTCTTCTCCTCTCTCTCCCCTCCCTTCCCTCTCCCTGCCCCCCACAAAGCTGATTTGTCCCTCGGTTATTTCTGTGCCCAGCCTGGCTTCCAGTCTACAGGATGTCAAAATATTTGCACTGACATAGTCATTCTCCTTGTCTTGAAGCTTATCTTTGATTTTCTTCTATCTAGTGAGTCACCAAGTCCTCCCATTGTAGGTTTGAAATAGACACAACTTCACACTTCTATTATGATCAGTACTTGTATCTAAGTTGCCAGACTGCCTCTCGCTGACCTCTCCACCTCTCGCTGACCTCTCCACCTCTTGCTGGCCTCCACTGCTTTTAGCCTTCCTTTCCATCTTTTTCATCTGCCACTAATTTTTTAAAATATTGATTGGTTTTACCTTCACCAAAATTTGCATAATTTTTTCCGTGAATTCCTGTTTTATGCTACTTGAGTTTTGATGGCAGACTGCTTACTGTCTTACTCTATCCCTGGCAGTGCATTCTAGAAGGCTTTTTCCCCCTTTGAATATCTATCTCCTACTCATGTAGACTATAATAGTTCAGGAAGCCCCATTACACAATAGAGCTCCCGCTTGCGCAAACTTCCATCATGCCTGTAGGTGGCGCCATTGCTTTATGTTCTTACCATGGTCCTGTCTCAATCACCGAGAGCCACTAGGTGATGACTTTGTCTCTTCAGCTAGGCGATAAGCTTAGTCAACCACATGTTGTTGGTGAATTAAAGGCAAGTTGGTTTGTTAAAAACAGTCTGATGTGCTTTAAACGTTTATTTCTTGATTCCCAGAGAATTGTAGTTGGAGATGCCTCAGAAACTGCTCTGCTAAAGTTCTCAGAGGTCATTTTGGGCGATGTGATGGACATTAGGAAAAGAAACCACAAAGTGGCTGAAATTCCTTTTAATTCTACCAACAAATTTCAGGTGAGTTTTCCCTCACAGCTGGCAACCTTTGTTTGTCACTAGAACAACACAACTTCTGTACTCATCCACTTGTTAATCTATACTCTAGATCAGACCTGGCTTCAAAAGACCTTGGAGGGGTGGGAGATGTGGACAAATGTGGAGTATTGGTCAAACCAGGTCAGGTTTGCCAGTGGTGTCTTTGTTCTCCTCCACCCCTCTTCCTCTCCCTCCTCCTCCTCCTCCTATCTAACAACCACCAAAAGGCATAAAGCCAACCTTGCCATCCTTGAAGTAAGGTAGAGAAAGAAAAGCGAAGAACTTCTTATGGTCTGCTCCTAAGAACAGTCCATGTGTCCTACATGTGTGCTCACACAGGGACAGACAGACTTGGAACATTCTCTGTTTACATAGCATTGACATATTAGGTTATTTAAGGATTATGGAAAATGTGCCTAGCTCCTGTGCAAATACTATGTCCTGTAATATAATGGATATGAGGGGCATCTTAGATTTTAATATTCTTGGGCTCTAGAGCCAATATCCTAAGGATATAAGAACCAACTATATAAACCAGACACTTTATCTATTTTTATCTCACTTAATCTTTGTAACAGACCTATGAGGTGAATCCAAATATATAGAATAGGAATTAAAAACCAAATATATAGAATAGGAATTAAAAACCCTTAGAATGTATTGTAATCATAGTCTCACAGTGTCTAGGTGACCAGTTTTGACAGTCACTAAAATCTATTCAGTTACCTCACAGATGCAGAAATGTTGTGCAAGCCACATAAAGAAAGCTTGCCTGAGACTGCCCTTGAAGGCGGCAAGTTCTGAGAACCAGACAAATTCTGTTTTACTTCCATTCCGTGCCATTGGTAGGGGCTTCCCGTCTACGTGCTGTTCAGGAAGAGCATGGCCATCATTGCCTAGCAGCTTTGAATGGCTCCAACAATGGCAGCAGCCAATCATGACTGTCCGTTCAATTCCGACCCATAACTTGTCTGCCCAGTTTCCTACTGCAGGTGGGATTTCCTGCAGAGTGCCAGGCTAAGAGTGAGGGGTGTGACTTGGACTTTGAATAATCAATGTAGCCATGGTAGGTGATGTTAACATCATCACCTCACTCCAGAGCTTTTTCTTGGTGGTGCTGGGGATGGAACCATGGGGTCTTACATGTGCTAGGCAAACTCTGCCACTGAGCTCTGCCTACCATTCAGAAAAGGAAGGATAATGGTAATCAACACGAAAGGTGCTTCAGTTTGGATTAGGTTGGGTTGGGTTAAGTTTTGATTTAACTGGTTGACTTGATATTTTTCTTGGGGAAAAAAAAACCTGGCAAACCTATTTTCTTTCTATTATTTTTTATTGGATATTTTCTTTATTTACATTTTAAATGTTATCCCCTTTCCTGGTTTCCCTCCCTCTCGGAAATACCCTATCATATCCTCCCTCCCCCTGCTTCTATGAGGGCGTTCCTCCACCCACCCACCCACTCCCACCTCCCCACCCTTGATTCCCCTACACTGGGACATCTATCGAGCCTTCATAGGACCAAGGACCTCTCCTCCCATTGATGCATGACAAGGTTATCTTCTGCTACATATGCAGCTGGAGCCATGTGTACCTACCTTTGTTGATGGCTTAGTCCCTGGGAGTTCTGGGGGGAGGGGATCTGTTGGTTGATATTGTTATTCTTCCTATGGGGTTGCAAACCCCTTCAACCTCTTCAGTCCCTTCTCTAACCCCTCTATTAGGGACTAGCAACTACTGATTTGAATCAACTGTTAATCCCAAAGCGGTTGCAATTTTCTATATCTCTTATTTTCTCTAAAAAAGATTTCAAAAGCTTCCTAGCCTGGAGCATCTGATTCAATGGTAGAGAGTTTGCCTTGCATTTACACAGCTCTGGGTATAATTCCTATTAAGCACTATTAAGAAGGAAGAGGAAGAAGAGGAGGAGGAGGAAGAGGAGGAGGAGGAGGAGGAGGAGGAGGAGGAGGGAGAGGAGGAAAGAGAAAGAGAGAGGAGGAGGAAGAGGAGAAATGGCTGCTTTTAGCAGGGCCTTCTCTATATTTCCACCATCTCCTGTTATATCCAGATAGTAAAACTAGATCCATCTTGAGTCAGAGGGGCACAGGAATTCCTACTGACCTAGGCAGCTCAGCATTTACAAATGGCTGCTCAAGGCTGGGAAGATGTTTAAGTCAGCAAAGTGCTTGCCTAGCAAACATAAGGACCCAAGTTTGATCTACAGAACCCATATGAAAAGCTGGGTCTGAGAGGCAGAGACAGACGTATCTCTGGAATTTACTGGCCAACCAGCCTAGCCAGTGGGTCAACTCCAAGTCAATGAGAGGTCCTCAAAAACCAAGGGGTGTGTGTGTGTGTGTGTGTGTGTGTGTGTGTGTGTGTGTGTGTTTAACAAGCACATACAAAATATGGCTGCTTGCCACTAGGAGGGAGAAGTGAGACAAGGGCTCTTCTAGTCCCAACTCTTGCAACACCATTGTCCATAGTTTACTCAAGCATGAGCCCACCTGACCTCCTCAAAGAGCTTTAAAGGGCCAGTGTCTGAAATACAAGCTGTACCTAGTATGGGTTCCAGCTCACCATGCCCTTCTGGGTCACCCAAATCTAGCTTTTTAATTAGTTACAAATACCAAAAGACAGGCTACACTTGGGAGTGTCATGATTCTTCCTCCTCTTTTATCCTCTGAGGGCAAATGACAAGAACACAATGTCCCTTCCCAGCCCCCTATTTGTCCTGTTGCTAATCAGAAGAATCATTGATAACCTGCCCATTCCATGCCCTCCCAGCTCTCCATACATGAGACCGAGGACCCGAATGACAAGCGCTTCCTCATGGTGATGAAAGGGGCCCCCGAGAGGATCTTAGAGAGGTGCAGCACCATCATGATCAACGGCCAGGAGCAGCCACTGGACAAGAGCTCTGCTGATGCCTTCCACACAGCCTACATGGAGCTGGGTGGTCTGGGAGAGCGTGTGTTGGGTAAGTGTTATAGAACGTCTGCATTCATCTCCCGAGAGTCATGAAAGAAGTGCCACTAACCAACAGAGTAGCCATGACATCACATGGCCATGACATCACATGGATCATATAAAGAAGAACATGTGGGGGGGGAGGGGCTGGAGTGTAGCTCAGTGGTGGTACATTTGCCTAACATGTGTGAGGTCCTGGGGTCAATCCCCAGCCCTGAAAAAAAAAAGAAAAGAAAAGAAAAGAAAAGAAAACCATCTATAAACAAGAGAGAAGCATGTAAGAGATAACACTGAAGAGAATTGATTCCAGACATAGCCAGAGACTTTATAGAAGAAATCACATTTTAAATTGGGCCTTCGGTTACAGAATTTGAATGGGGGGGGGGGATTCAAGGGAAAGTATTCATGTGAGAGAACTGCAGAGATCAGGAGGAAGGAAAAGGGGATGAGGTTTATGCATATGGTGAAGCAAGGGGTCCATGCAGTGTCACAGGATGGGTGAGCTGGAGTAGGGACAGGAAACAGGGCTGGGGTGGCAGCTTGAAGCCACGATGTAGAGTAATTAAATATTTTCGGAAGAACTGGCGTTTTGTCTTACAGTTTGGAGAGAATATGGAAAGCTTTGCCACAAGGATGAGCTGGTCAGAGTTACACTCAGGTTTTGTTAAAGGATCATCCTGGCTGCAGGCAATGGGAGGAGAGACACTAGTCTCACTAAGAGGCAGCTTTTATTTCACTGAACAAGGGAGAGGGTGGGTATGTGATCCAGGCAAGGTAGTGGAGTGTGAAGAAGAGTCAAGCAAGGAGACTCCACCAGGCAAGTGTTAAGATCCTGCCACTTCTTAGAAGGCAATGGTGACTTCAGAAAGGATCTCATTTTACCAGCAGGGGAAAGGTAACTAAGGAACTGAGATGAGGTATGTTAGAGATGGAAGGAAATTTAGAAATACCATCTCTAAAGTGGTGTGATGGGTTAGTGTGTTCCACTGTCAGAATCATGGGTCGACTGAATGGCACCTATTCAGAGCTACAGAGTGATGAATTCACAGCCCGTGGCTGACGATAAGGTTCATTAAACACCATGGAAGTGCTGACTTACCACTCGACTTGGAATCTGTGGAATGTGTGTTTCCACAAGCTATTTGAGTTTGTACAGCAGATAAGATGCATAAATGAGATGCTAATGATTTAAACACACACTACACAACCCACAGCACCAAGCAATTTTTTTCAACAAAAGATTAGCCTCCATGTGACTAGAGTCACTCTAGGAACCTCCTGTTTGACCTCTCTCCTGCTTACTGAAACGTGAGAAGCAGTGAGCCATGCTGGAGATTATTTGATGTAAAAACTGATGCAAGTCACATGATCGTGGAGGGCTACCAGACAGGAATGCCTTTGACCTGAACCCCAGAGACTGCAGACAATGCTCATACCCAGCAGCTGCGGCCTAGTACTTCCCATATGTTAAGCCCCCCACCACCATGCCACACAACCATCTCTCGTCTCTTTTCCTGCTTTTTTAAAATCCTGATTTCACTTACCCCAAAGTGATTTTCTCTTCCAGGTTTCTGTCACCTCTACTTGCCAGCAGATAAGTTTCCCCAAAGCTACACATTTGATGTAGACTCCATAAACTTTCCCACTTCCAATCTCTGCTTTGTGGGGCTTCTGTCCATGATTGACCCTCCTCGGTCTACCGTGCCAGATGCCGTCTCCAAATGCCGGAGTGCAGGGATCAAGGTGAGTGCTATTTTCCTCTCTCTGGGTTATACCCGTTTCTAAGAACAATCATCAGAGCGCAGCGTCAGTCTTCAGTTTTGTTCACGTGGACATCATCATTTCTGTTTTAGACCTCTTCCTTTATACTGCTGAGATTTGGGTAACTGTCCTCAAAAGCAAGACAATGTATGTGGGAGGAGTCAACATGTTACCTACAGTGAGAAGAACCTGCTGGGGCCGTGAATTAGACTTTACATTGCCTTAGGGCAGTAGTTCTCAACCTTTCTGATGCTTTGTCCCTCTAATACAGTTTCTCATGTTGTGACCCCCAACCATAAAATGTTCTCCTTGCTACTCCATAACTATAATTTTGCTACTACTATAAATTGGAATGTAAATATCTGATATGCAGGATATCTGATATGTGACCCCCCCACAAAGGGTTGAAAACCACTGCCCTAGACTAGGATAAAAGGTTTTAGTACTTTATTTTCCATAATCCATTTGTCTTCATGATATGGAAGTCAAACATGAATTTCGCCTCTGTGTTAGCATTAGGACTGTTAAAGCAGCACACGACTGTCTCTAGGAGACATCTATAGGCCCCTTTACTTAGCCAGCAAAGCCCCTCAGTACCCATGAGTTTCTGTTGTCTGTGTTCTAGGTTATCATGGTCACAGGTGATCACCCTATCACAGCCAAAGCTATTGCCAAGAGTGTAGGAATCATATCAGCCAACAATGAGACAGTGGAAGACATCGCAAAACGCCGCAACATCGCTGTGGAGCAAGTCAACAAAAGGTAGCCACAGAACCAATGGAGCAGAAGGTCGAGTTCTTACACACTGGGCCCTGTTGACTCTGAAGAGCTTCACTAGTGGGAACAAACTATCCTCTGGCTAACACCCTCCCAGGGTTGAGCTATGTTGGCTTGATTTATAATTTACATTCATTCATTCACTGAAAACTTTATTGAGTATCTGATACATGCCAAGAACATGAATACCCTTCCCTGGTATTTCAAAATTCAATGAAGTGAATTTGGCTGTGGCTTAACAATAGGCTAATGCCCTATAGAAAGTGTAGTTTTATTGTTGTGTGAACTTCCAAGAGTGCATTTAGAACAATTAAGATAATATCACCAGGCAAGATGATCTTGTGGGTCCTGCATCATTGATTGGAAATATTATGCAGCACAGGACAGCAGCTCTGGAAACCTCTTGCCCAGCTTTGAAAAAGTAAGATAAAGAGTAGATTAAATTACCTGCTAGTGATCCCGTTGTAGAACTAAGGATGTTGACAATCATTCTGGTTTCACTCATGCCATCCCCCGACAGTGAGCTTCTTAGGCATCTATTTACATATTCAGTTGGGTTCATAACATGGAATCATGCAAACAGACTCTCTTTTTCTACTTATCAAGTAGAATGGAAGCTTTATTCTTTTAATCATGACTGTTTGCTATCAACCACCTATCATTCTTTTATTCATTTATCCATCAATTCTTTCAACCTCGCTGTGGCCTTCCAGCTATATGCCAGGCTTTTTTTTTTTTTTTTTTTTTTGGTTTTTCGAGACAGGGTTTCTCTGTGTAGCTCTGGCTATCCTGGAACTCACTTTGTAGACCAGGCTGGCCTCGAACTCAGAAATCTGCCTGCCTCTGCCTCCCGAGTGCTGGGATTAAAGGCATACGCCACCACGCCTGGCTATATATCAGACACTAGAACAGGTACCGTGCCCACCTTGGGGAGCCTCCCATCTAGCCAAGGAGATGGAAAATAGAACAGATTTAATGAGGAGACCCACAGGGGAGGAGCTTCCTAGGCTTTGAATGACATAAAGAATCAGAGACTTCAGAATAGTGGGTTGAGTAAGTTACCACTGGGATCTTCTCTCATGAATCTGGGAGAAGGGAAAGAACAATGACCAAGATTGCCCAGACACTCATAGGAACACATGACTTCATAGGAACACATGACTGCCAGGTGATAAATGATTACCAGGTAGGAGAGCCTCTGGGCACAGTTGGCAAACCTAGACTTGTTATCACTCCTTTGTATAAATAAACAGCCTTATGCAAAAAACCAGGGCTGGGGCCCGTTTATACGTTTAGGATGACACATTTCATGCCAGTTGCCAATTGCCCAGGAGTGGAATGGATTATTTATTTACTTATTTATTCTGCTTGCTTGTTTGTTCACTTTGTTGAGTCTAGCCTAGTCCTCTACCACAAAGTCACACCACATCCCCAGCACAAATGTACACTTTGTGTCAATACTTTCTATTTATTTGCTTCGTCAGCTCTGGCTTCATAATCACCTACATAACCACACATTCAGGCAGCTATAAGAAGGAAAGAAATATGTTTTTCTTATCTTGACCCAGGGGGCTTACCCATCTCTGGAAGGAAAAGACTAGTTGACATTTTATTCCTATGGTCATAGGACAACAGGAAATGGTCTCCTGTTTTAGCCTCAGGTAACATCTTGACATAGAAACCATGCCCAAAATTGTTTTGCTACATGACCTGGCCTCCTGTTCCCTCTGGCCCTTTTAGAGAAGCGAAAGCCGCTGTGGTGACTGGCATGGAACTGAAGGACATGACCCCAGAACAACTGGATGAGCTTTTAATCAACTACCAAGAAATTGTATTTGCCCGGACATCACCCCAGCAGAAGTTGATCATTGTGGAGGGCTGTCAGAGGCAGGTGGGTCAGCAGCAGCTCCCAGAGGACTGGAAGGCGTGTCTAGCCACTGGGAAACGTGCAGCACATGTTGGGAGGACTGAAGATCTGTTTGTCTTTGAGAGCATCACAGAGCCACACACTGTCTGTTTTTATTTTGTCACAAGAACATGGACCCTGGTTAAGAAGCCACTCAGACACTTGTGACTGTGGTAGTGTATAATATAGAAAGGCTTTCTTTTGTTTTGTTTTAAAATTTTTATTTATTTTATGTATATGAGCACACTGTAGCTGTCTTCAGACACACCAGAAGAGGACATTGAACTCCATTACAGAAGGTTGTAAGCCACCATGTGGTTGCTGGGATTTGAACGCAGGGCCTCTGGAAAAGCAGTCAGTGTTCTTACCTGCTGAGCCATCTTCCCAGCCCTAGAAAGGCTTTCTATAAGTAAATACAAATCATGACAGAAGTGAGGCGTAAGAAATGGCCATCCCTTGCTGGCTATGGGGAAAGAGTTTCTGGAATACCTACAAGTGCAAAGCACACCACTGCTCAAGTCCCATCTCTAAAACTGATGAATGTTTGTATAGAAAGTACTCACATTTCACGGACTTTAAATCATCTCCAAATGACTCATAATACCAAATATATTGTCAATGCTGCATAAATACCTGATATTCCATATTGTTAGAGAGAAATAATGTCAAGAAAATCTGTGCATGTTCACTATAGAGGTAATTTTCTTTTTTCAATATTTCTCTTTCTATTTCTCCCTCTCCCTCCCCCTCTCTTTCCCTCTCTCCTCTACCTTTGCTTATTGAGTCATGGTTTTGCTGTGTATGTCAGGTTGGCTTCAAACTTATGATCCTCCTGCCTCAATTTTCCAGGTACTGTAAAGTATAAGCATATACCACCACAGACAGACAGCTCTCTTGTGTTGTCCACAATTTTTCTGTATGGACAGTAGAATCTGTAGGTTGAGAACCCATCAATATGGAAGGTTGACTCCATGAAACAGCTATTTTTCTTGGGAATAAGCACTGGAGTTTTTGTTTTAACTTCTTCCTTTGCATATGTCTATGTCAGAGCTTCTTATTCTTTCTTCTAAGATTATCTTTCTTTTCTCCCCCAAAGAGATCCTTATGGCTCTAGTAGTTCTGCAGCCTCAAGACAGGAGTAGGGGTATGCTTCCTGGTGGACCTGTGGACTATCTGCCTCATTCCTGTTTTTCCACTGGGTCTCCACAGGATGCAGTTGTTGCTGTGACGGGTGATGGAGTGAACGACTCTCCAGCACTAAAGAAGGCAGACATTGGGATTGCTATGGGGATAGCAGGTTCTGATGCTGCTAAGAATGCAGCTGACATGGTCTTGCTAGATGACAACTTTGCATCTATAGTCACAGGGGTGGAGGAAGGTGAGTGGGGTCTTGGAGTAGCGTCTTTCTGGTAGCCAGGTTTCCTGGGAGACCAGAAGCAAGTCCTATAAAGAGACATATCATCTCTAGGTCGCCTGATCTTTGACAACCTGAAGAAGACCATTGCATATACCCTGACAAAGAACATCGCTGAGCTCTGCCCTTTTTTGATCTACATTGTTGCTGGGTTCCCCCTGCCTATTGGTACCATCACTATCCTATTCATCGACCTGGGCACAGACATTGTAAGTGGTACTAATTGATCTGATAATAGCCCCAAGGATATAAAGGTCATACCTGTTGCTGCCAAGAGCCTTCTGTATCATTGGTCATTTCTCCATCTCTAATGAGATCCCAGTTGACATTTATCCTTCTCGTCCATAGACTATGCTTCTTAGCAGTGGACTAGAGATATCTGTCAAGTGTTTGGAGATGAAACCATTTTACTCCATGAGAAGATTTTTATGAAGTGGGTTTGATCTCCAGTACTGAAAATTTTTTCTGTCTAAAGACATGAGTTTTGACCTCTCAAAGAATATACCATCATCAGTTTCCTCCCCTATTGTTTGGAGAAGTGATCACACAATCATGCTCTGGGGAACAGTTGGTGCCTTAAAGTGATGGCCTCACAGTCACCCATGTTAAGTTAGAGAACTGTGATCCGGAACTGCCTCGCTAAACACAGAACGAAATAGTGGGTTTGGCATTTGTTGTTTAGCTGGGGCTGGCTCCGGCAGTGAGGGATATTTTGTGTGTGTTTGTCTAAGTTTTTCAAACATTTTTGGTTATTTCTAATAGTCACCCACCTAAGACTGCACCATCTTACAGCCCCCATATGGTTCTGGCTTACCCAGGCCAAGGAGAAGAAACCCAACAGAGAGCAATCTGAAGTCACAGGTGGCCCTGACCATGGCCTCTTTCTTCGATTTTGTGTAGCATATAGGTCTGATCCCTGCTTTATGGTGACAATAAAAGATGTTTTATCTTTACATCTGAGATACCCTTCCTAAACAGAATGTATTCATATTCCAATATTCCAGGACTTTCTACACCTGATCATTTTCTCATCCCGCAATGATTCTCCAAGTGTAGACCAGTTTTGAAATACAAAATCCCTAGCCTAGGCCAGACCTCCCAAATTGGGAAGTCTAAATGTAAGGATAGGGCTCTGTCTTTTAGGGGCTTTCTTAATGGTAGGACCTGTGAGAGTACCACTGTTGTACAACATTGCTTTGTAGTCTAGCTGCATGCCAAAGAGGAAGGATGGCAGTTGATGCCATAAATGATGGCTTATTTATGGTGGCAAAAATAAACACTTTAAAAAATTCTAAATAAAGCAATAATGAGCTTTATTTAGAATTGCCAGAGCATGGTACTTTTAAAAAGCAGACGGATTTTTAAAGATGTGTGTTTTTAAATCCCATATAAACAATACACCCTTGTTATCTGCACCCTGGACACATTCCCCATCTCCATCACCCACTTACTCCCACCCTTACTCTGGCCCACCCTTTCGTGCCATTGCTCTGCCTTCCAGGATTTGGTTTCATGGGGTCTTTCCTTCTCTAGATCCCCTCCATTGCCTTGGCCTATGAGAAAGCGGAAAGTGACATTATGAATAGGAAGCCTCGCCACAAGAAGAAAGACAGACTGGTGAACAAGCAGCTGGCCATCTACTCTTACCTTCACATTGGTATGAGGAGGGTGTAGCATCACTGGTCACCCCACCTACCCATGCCTCACTATACAAGATCTCTCCCAAAGAACTCATTCCAGTCCTAGGCAGCATGGGAGGATGACCCAGCAGAGCACAAGAACTGGGCAGCTCTCTGGGCCCAGCATAGCACTCACATCTGAACCTGTCACTCTTTCAGGTCTCATGCAAGCCCTGGGGGCTTTCCTCGTCTATTTCACTGTCTATGCACAGCAGGGCTTTTGGCCCACCTCTCTCATTAACCTAAGGGTAGCATGGGAAACAGATGACATAAATGACTTGGAAGATAGCTACGGGCAGGAATGGGTAAGTCAAGAGTTCTTAGGCCAGCACCACCTGGTCCTCCTCCTCTCTTCTCACTGCCTGTCCATGATGTCATAGAAAACCACTTACCTGAATGGTCTTGATGATGCAGACTTGGATGCTTCTCAGTTACCAAGTCTGGAAGACCCCTGGTAACAGTGACTTGGCTTTTGAGAAAACAGCTTCATCTCTCAAACTCACTTTTAAAAAAATTATTTAATGTATGAGTGCTCTATTTGCATATACATCTGCATGGCAGAAGAGGGTTTCAGATCCCCCTATAGATGGTTCTGAGCCACCATGTGGTTGCTAGGAATTGATCTCAGGACCTCTGGAAGAGCAATCAGTGCTCTTATCCACCAAGCCATCTCACTAGCCTTGCAAACCCACCTTTTGCATTAGTTCGACAATTGTAGTGGAAGCTAATGTCTTTCCCCTTATCATCTGTTTTTTTTTTTTTAATGTCTTTCTAAACACAAGGATATAGTCTACCTTTAATCTAGGTGAAGAGGGTCAGGTTTCCTCCAGGGTCTCATCTGCCTCTTCCTCTTGACAGACAAGGTATCAGAGAAAATACCTGGAATGGACGGGCTCAACGGCTTTCTTTGTTGCCATCATGGTCCAACAAATTGCAGATCTGATTATCAGGAAAACCCGGAGAAATTCCATCTTCCAGCAGGGGCTCTTCAGGTACCTCCATGCCTAACCTCAGGGTAATGAGCCTCTCACATGGGGATAGCAAAGGTCTCAGGACTCTCTAACAGTTCATGCCTGTAATATATGAGGTATTGGCTTGGCCTGTGGCATGGTCTGTTGGGTGCATGGAAATTCAGCATCTGTTTGCTTTTGTGTGTGTGTTACAGAAACAAAGTCATTTGGGTGGGGATCATCTCACAGATCATTGTTGCGCTGATCCTCTCCTGTGGTCTCGGGAGTGTCACAGCTCTGAGCTTTACCATGCTCAGGTGAGTTGACCTTCAATGGCACCAAGCAAGAAGCTGGCTTCTCTTCTGAGCTATCATAACTGGAATAAACACTAGGGTTCCTACAGGCTCTTCTTCCAGTCTTCCCAAAGAGATTAAATGGATCCCAAGCTATGGAAACCCATCCTTTCATCTTCCAGTCCTAACTGGACCATCACCACTCTTATCCAGCAGGCTTCCTCAAAGACCAAGGCAGCTTTTAGCAGTCCCGGCTCGGGATAAGTAAGGACCTTGGCAGGCCTGTGCTGTGTGGTGTAATAAATATGTTATATCTATTGAGGCAAGGAAAACTAAGAGAAAGTCTCCACCCCTGCCTCCACTGTTGACCAGGGTCTGGGCTATCTCTTTGGACAAGCCAGGTCTCACTTTCCTCTGTTTGTTTCCAGGGTTCAGTACTGGTTTGTGGCTGTCCCTCACGCCATCTTGATTTGGGTGTATGACGAGATGCGGAAGTTGTTCATCAGGCTCTACCCTGGAAGTAAGTAAAGATATAAATGAATTTAATTTTTATTTTCCATCCATGCCCCCCCCCCCGCCCCATCCAGCACTATGATTCCTGGTGCTTATGCCCTGCCTCTCACTGGCTTTCTATTTCTGATTTATCTTTTTCTAACTCCACAGGCTGGTGGGACAAGAACATGTATTATTGAGACCATGTCACTCATAGGTCTCCCAGTGGCACATCAGAGAAGTTCTTCTTCATGTCTGGCTACTCCGTAGGAGATCTCTGCACAATGTGAATGCTACCAAACCCCATACGAGAGAGACTTTGTACAGAAAACTGTATGAAGCATACTTAGGTTTTGTATTTTAAAGCTGAGATTTAACTGTTTATATAGAATTTTCATCTCTATGTCTGTCTCCTTATTTTAAATTATGTGAAGTTCAGATATCAGCACAGGGAAGAATATATTTATATGTATATAAAGGTCACTGTGTTAAATACCTTTGTGTATCCAAGGTGTATGCTGGGATTTGCCTTAAGCTAGGATGTGACTCCTCAGGCCTCACTTTCTTACCCTCACAGAGGCCCAGCAGACCCCCTAAATCCACCAAACAAACTTTTTGTTTGCTGGAGTTTAACCTCAGCAAAGAGTACCAGTGACTTAAGTGCTAATATTTATTTTTAGGAAAACATTGCCGAGCCCTCGCCAGCAATCATTGTATGTCAGTCATGTTTTGTGTTGTAACTGTTAGATGTATTCATGTGTGGCATGTATGACTATGTTAACAGGTCCAGTGAGTCCTTGTTTTTAAGTAAAACATGTTTTCTAAAACCAAGTGTCATTGTGGCATTATAATCTGAGGGTGTTTCCACACAGGACGCAAGAAGAGGAAATGTGATTTCCATTTTGCTTTGGGATTTGTCGGTGCCCTTGTGGATTTGGTGGGTTAGTTGGAGGGTTTTGCTCTTTCTCCTATTTTGCCCGTGGATAATCTGCAAGCATAGAGCTTTCCTCTTGAACTCTTCCCTCACAATCCCTCAGCCAGGCTTCTTTTGGGCAGCAGCAGGAGCAGCACATTAGAGAACATTGGTTTTGCAAACTTTCTGCCTATTGCCTGCTGATTTGATGGGATCTGTGGCATTCTGCTTAAGCTTCCTCTGTACAGTGGCCTTCCTAACACTACAGCCTTTCCCGTGGGATGGGGTATCTGCTGCTATTGCAGCCAGCTTTGGGCTACAGCTCTGGACTGAGGACCATGTGTGCTCAGGGGGCACACTTAAGAACTTGAAGGAAGTGAGTGCTGCTGTTTGGGATTGTCCTCTGAGCCAAATAACCCCCATCTTCAGGAGTTAAGCTGGGCAGGTTGTTAAGATCACCCCAGCTGGGCTTGTTGACTGTTTCCACTCATAGAGGAAGAAAGAGGGTCACAGGACCCTAGCCAGAGTAGCAGCCACTCCACACAACCCACTATTTGCAACTCTCTCCCCTAATTGCATGGAGCTTGTGGGCTCAGGGAGGGACTAGAGCATATGAGCTGGGGAAGACAAGGGAAAGGGGTTCCATCTATAAGGCTATGGGCTAGCCATCATTCTTGACGAGTAAAGACTTTTTAGTGCAGCCTTTTGAGGAAGAAGCCATCACACTCCTGTAGGTAATCTCTTACCTACAATCTATAGGGAAATCCAATAAAATCATTGGAGTGAACTTGGGTGGAATCACACATGGGTTTGCCATTACAACCTTAGGAGAAGAGGTAGAAGTTGCCATGCATCCCCTTGAGAAGGAATTTTAGCAATAGGGGTCATCACTAAAGTTTATATAAATAGACTAGAATGTCTAGTGTATATTGTGTGTCAAGCTACAGTAATATTGCCCTCCTGGTGATTAATCTTACAGAGTTCATCTCTATCAGTGGTTCAGTGACCTGGAAACACTTTCCAGGGTTTTGGACATCGTGAGAATTTCCTGGATCCTGAGAAAACAGTGGATGCTTTCTAAGCTTCAGCTAAAAGAACCTGTCTTCCTCTTTCCCTGCCAGATCACTGGAGTGCTCTTGGCTGAGACACCGGAGCTTTTAGTTCTACAGGGGCCAATGGGAAACAGCAAGCAATGTGACACAAAGCTTAAGATTTAACTTGGTATGATCAAGTGAGAAAGAATTCAGATTTGAAATACATGTTCATTTATTTTTATTTTTTTCTTTAAAAGTCTTTGTCTTGTCTTTAAATATTTAACAATGCCATTGATTATTTTTATATATATTTCTCAAAAATGAATTTAAGAAATTAAAAGAATTGATATTTTTAGTTTCAGTGTGTGTGTGCTAGTGTGCTAGTGTGGTGGTACATGTGTGCCTGAGGACAATCGGAGTGTCATTCTCTGGAATCCATCTACTTCCTTCGTGGCAGGCCCTCTCACTGGCCTGGAGTTCAATACTAAGGTAGTAATGAGTCTCCTTTGCCAGCAATACTAGAAATCTACCTGTCTCCTCCTCCCTAGCAATGAGATTACAAGCACATGCTCCCATGCCTGGGATTTTATATATGACAGTCAAACCATGTCCTCACGCTTGGGAGGAAACGGCTTTACTGACTTAGCTATGTCCCCAAAGCATTGCCAAAGCTCTTGATGCACATTGCCAAATTTGTACTTAGACAAACTACCAATTCATAGTAATGATCTATCTATCTATCTATCTATCTATCTATCTATCTATCTACCTACCTACCTATCTAACACACACACATACACACACACAAACACATCTTGCTTATTAGGATATGAAAGCTCTGTCAAGTATCAAATATATATGTTATACTAAAAGCCACATACCCAGCCCTATCTTTACTTTTTCTTTTGAGATACAATAGTGCTTAAGTTGCCTAAGTTGGCCTTGAACTCACTTAAGAGCCTAAGAAGGTCTTCAACTTAGAATCCTTCTACCTTAGCCTCCCAAGTAGTTGTGATACAGATCTGTACCGACCCCCCAAGCCTGGTGGGAAGGATTTTTACTCATTCAGCAAAGGTATGGGAAACGTTACTATATATGTAGCCCAAGAACACAGAACAGAATTGGGCCTGTAGCTCAGTGGTAAAACACTTGCCTAGTATTGTGAAATCATGGATTCAGACTCAAGATTCGGGAAGGAAATGACCCCCCTACTCCTACCCACCTCCTAACACACACACACACACACACACACACACACACACACACACACACACCTGCTTCTCCAGTGAAGGGGCAGAAGAAAATAAAAGAATTTGTAATGAAGATTTGAAATTAAAATGGTATTACAAGGCACAGACCATATTGGGATGGGGTCAGGGTGTATTAATGACTCAGGGGGGAAGTGAGGAGTATCCCTCTTATCAGGAGCAGAGAGAATTCTGGGTAGGGACAGATGAGCCAATCCTGGAGAACAGCAACAGGACTGCATCTGAGATGGAGAAACAAGAAGCACCTCAGCCAAGGTCTCCAAGATCATGTGACAGGTTGGAGTGCCATGAAAACAAACTGATGAAGTTGACTCACAGAAGTGGCTCACCATCCAGGCGACATGTTTCAATCACGTTGGCTCTTGGTGGACTAGGACTGGGTGAGCTCCTCAGTCAAGCTAGCTATGGTTCGCCTAGGCTGGTGATGAAAGATGTGGAGTCAGCATGGGAGGAAACTGGGGGGTGGGGGGGAAGGGCTACAACTAAACAGATTCCAACAAGAAGGATTTTATAAAGGAGGACACCTGTAGGCTTCAGCTCAGCCCACAAAAGGCTACCAACCATCCTAACTGACCACATTATGATCAAGATGAGAAGAAAAGAAGACACCAAGGCAAGTACAATAGTTTGCCCTTATCCACAGAGTGATATGCCTGTGTGAAATCCTAGTAAGTGCCTATGATAATATTTCTAAGTTGTTCTAAATTTAATTAGCAGATCCTGAGGCTACCTACAGGGGGTGAGAAATGAAGTCAGTCTGTTAGCAAACTACAAGCTGCCATCAAAAGACCAATTCACATTCTATAATGTATGTTAAAATCTTAACTCTGTTTCTTGGTGTTTCTGTATCCTGTTTACAAACAGTAATCCAGAAGCAATGATTTCCTGTCCATATACCAGTTCTGTCCCAGAGCATTCCCTGTTGTGCACCACCCCACCCTTTACCTATAACCAATGTAGGACCAATGTAAACAATTTATTTCTCTGAATATATATATAATATATATATTCAGGGATATAGTCTATATTCAGTGGTAGAACATTACACTTTCATGTTTAAAGCCCTGGATTCCATTGCCTAACACTGTAAGATATAATAATAGTAATAACAATAATCAGCAGCAGCAAGATATAAAGGACAATGGAAATCAGTATTCGTTATTAAATACCTAATGGCTACAACATATCCCATCAGTGGCATGAACCTTGCCTCACATCAAGGGAATTGCTCTCTACAGGTCCAGAGGTCCGTGGCTCACCCAGTGAAGCAGGGTTTCTCAAAGCAGGGGAGGGGTATTTGCCCTTGGATGGGAAAACGACCCAACAGGGCTGCATTCTACTTTACGGCAGGTGTAAGAACATGCAAAGCAGTTTTTGTCTGCAGATGTGCAATGACCCAGTCTCATGAGAGAGACTGCCCCCCCTCCCTGGAAAAGCCAATTCTGCCTCCTCTGCATATCAGGTGACATTCCTGGATTCTAGATAAACATGTGCTCTGAGACTCCTTTCAACTGGTTAGAACAACTAACAGCCTAGTTCCTTCTCCAAATTATGAGCTTAAATAAAGCTTTTAATACTTGTTTGCTTTATATGATCTTACCCTTTAAAAAAACAAAAACCACAAAAACCATTCCTTTACAATGACAAGCGGTGAGCAAGCCATGATTTGTTCTCCGAGAGCCTCTCTGCAGAATGCTGCTGGCCAGGCTTGACCTGCGTGCTCTGCAGTTTATTTTAGGTGTCGTTGTTTCTTAGATGCTGATTTTTCTGCTTCAGACCAGTTCACTCAATGGGCTCCTTTCACTCAGGACCCCATTCCTACCTTCTGATCTCTCCACTGACATATTGGACTGAGAGTAAGGGATTTTATCCCCTCAGTTCAAAGGTTCTAGTAGAAGTGTAAGGGGGAAGCCCACATGTGTTAAATGAATTGAGCACCCCCCAACCAGTCAATGTGAAGATAAATGGAGATACTGTTGAGCACAGCATTTCAGTTCGAAAATTTAATGGGGTTTCTTCCCTTGGTGTTTGTTTACATTTTTGTGTTTTCAAAGTGGGGTTTCTTGTCCCAATTTCATCTTTTCAATAAAGCAAGTGCCAGCTGAGGCATACAGCCCCATGCTTGCCAGTGTGATGTCCCACAGAGGAGAAATGAAGGAAAGCAAGCTATGCTTGCCAGGAAGCTGTCAATCAAGGACAAGATGAAGCACGGGCAGCAAGAGATACAATGTGGCATGAGTGATCAGGGAGACTTCCTGTCAGGCAAGGGACGTGACAGGAGACAGTCAGGCACTAGGAGATAGAGCTTCAGTGGCAAGGCTGAAGGTGGAGAAAGGTCAAGGTTCACAGTAGAGTTCCTATAAGTCAGTTCCTTTCAAGCCAAAGTGTTGTTCGGCAGAAATTTATGGCCTGAGCACAGCATACAGACTGCTTGTCCCTGGGGAGGGTACAGTGTCTGTTTACAGACACCCAACAGAAACAGACATAAGATCCCCCGAAAGGAGGTAACTCTAGTCACCACATAAAGGGCCATAGCAAAGAAGCACAGAAAGTCACCTCACATGGGAGAAGGTGATGTGAAAGACTGTCAGGACAGGGCTGCCAGCAATAGACACAAAGGGGCAGGTCTAAACCACAGACATGTTTGCACACCATCTCTATTGCTGCCCTACTCACTATCAGGCAATGGAATCAGCCTAAAAGTCCATCAACAGATGAGTGAATAATGAAAATGTGGTACATATTCCCAACATAATTGTATTTAACCTCAAATAATAATATCTGGGAAGGTAAATGGAATTGGAAAATATTATTTATGACATAACCCAGACTCAGGAAGACAAACACTGCATGTCCTCTCTCATATTTGAATCCTAGCTTCCTTCTTTGTGTTTGTGTGTGTGTGCGTGTGTGTGTGCATGTGTGTGTGTGTGTGTGTGTGTGTGTGTGTGTGTGTAAAGGTGATCAGGCCTTAAGGACAGGTCATAGAACACACGTGATATAACTCCTGGGAGAATACAAGCGAGGAGAAGGTCAGGAAGATGGGGCAGAGGACCGGGTGATGGAAGGAAGATCAATGAGACAGTCCAGATGGAGTTCCCTAAGAAAATTTGTTACTTGATAACTTTAAAGTTTTAAAAATTAAAATTAATAAGAGAGGTAAAAATAGAAATAATAATTTTTTAATGGAGCTGCTGTAGAGTGACAGCTATTAGGAGAACTTGTGTGGAACATTTTCTTTGGGTATAGGATGAAGTTCAGGTAGTAAAACATAAAAAGACAGGTATAAGCATAAGTGTGAGGATAATAAGGAGGAAAGACTGATCAAAGAAGGAGCCAGAATGGGGGAGGAGCCAGAATGGGGGAGGAGCCAGAATGGGGGAGGAGTCAGAACGGGGGAGGAGTCAGAATGGGGGAGGAGTCAGAACGGGGGAGGAGCCAGAATGGGGGAGGATGTCAGAATGGGGGAGGAACACAGGAGGAGGTTTGTGGTTGGATTTTTTCTGGTCCCTATCTTTGGGAACATGCGTCAAAAAAATATTAAGGCATGTGGAACAAAGACTGACAGAAGAGAGCCTAACTGAGTGCTGGAATAAAGCATGCTAGTGAGGACAGAGCTAACTGTGGGGAAAGTGGAACGGTAGAGCTGGAGACTCAAGAGCAGCCATCACTGAACAGTACATGATTGAGATAGGGTTAAGGCGCTGATTTCATGAAAATGAGATATGTCGGTAAAGACAGGAATGGGTGCTTTTAGAAAAGTTTTGTTAATCCAAGTGTGTTTTATTTGCCTTTAAGATAAAAGGGAGGATGTGGGAGGAGATCAGAAGAGAACTACTAGAAAAGGAAAAGGAAAACAAAGGCAAAAATAAATAAATAAATAAATAAATATCCCATTTCCCAGGCTGGAGGTGATCGGACCCTTGTCTGGCCTGCTTGAGGCACTTGCTTCAATGCTGACAACACACACACACACACACACACACACACACACACCAATCCTTTGGCCTTGAGAAGACAGAGTAGTGAACCTGATCATGTTGTGACATAGCCACCTCACCCTTAGTCACATGTTTCTATAAGGCTTCTCCCTGCAAGTCTGAAGTAATCTTTCATAACTTCATCTTCTCTTTGTAGCTGTAATCACGGTTGAGGCTAGCTCTGTTACACTCTAGTGCTGGGAGGGAAGGATGGCATGTGCAACAAGACTAGCAGCCATAGACACCAGGAAACAGCATGAGCACTTTTATTCTTTCATGCTGATGTGCAGTCTTCGCTTCATGGAGAAGGGCAGATGGGAGAAGCAGCCGGTGTGTATTGCACTACGGGTGTGCACTGAACTGCCGGTGTGCACTGCAGGCATTAACTAGTAAGTCAGCACTCACACTGGAACAACACAGATGAGCTTGTGAATCCTCATAGCAGGATGGCATGCACATTCGTGAATGTTCCATATTTTTAACCTATAAACTTTTTATTGATTGACAAAAATAAATTTAATGTTTTAAACAACAGAAAAGAGGTAAACCCCAAATGTATCCTTTCTTGCTCATATACAACAGAGAAGGTTCATGGCCTGGATTTAGATAGACTCCACCCTTCTGAGGTTTCCTAATGGTAATAATTTGCCTCATTGTAAACAAACCCAGTCAACTAGAAAACATAAGACACACATAAATAGATGGATCCTTTGAAATGAAGGGAGCTAAAAGAAAATGATTGTGGACTATAGAAATGTAAAGACATGAAATCTGCACTTTGTAACACAGGTCTCTGTGTTCAGAGCAGAACATAGGCTGATGTCATCTAGCACCAGAACATCTACTAAAGGACAGTATTCAAGCTTTGTTTCCAGCTCTACCACCAGAACCTCAGAGGTTTCAAGCATCTGTAACATGGATTCTTAAGCACACCAATGCCGGCATCCTTTGCTGGCCATGGTCGGGCTTGAGGTGTTCTTGTGTTTCCAACCCATTTCTACCCATTTACCCTGCTGGTGACAGGAAGGAGGTTTTCCTCGAGAAAATAAATTGCAGAAGGGACTACATAGATTGCAGGGTTAGAGTTCTGCAGGGATATGAGAAAGAGCATGTGTGGATGCCAAGACTGCTACCCTGAAAATGGCTCACAAGGGTATGTCCTTGGGACTTGCAAGATCACTTCCCCAGGTTTTGGCTGGAACTCTCCAGAGCTCAATGTGAGTGACAGTTTCTTAAGGAGGGGGAATATAGCCCTGGCTATCTTCATTAACTCATCATAAAAGCAAGGTGTATGCAAACAAACAAACAAACAAACAAAAACAAAAACACAAAAACAAAAACAAAAAAATCCCTAACTCTTCCCCACAGCAGCTATGTCATCTCTTGTAATTACTAGGTGGAGTTTTCTGGAAGTAAAAGTAAAAATTAAAAAAGGAAGAAAGAAAGAAAGAAAGAAAGAAAGAAAGAAAGAAAGAAAGAAAGAAAGAAAGAAAGAAAGAAAGAAGAAAGAAAGAAAGAAAGAGGGAGGGAGGGAAGGAGGGAAGGAAGGAAGGAAGGAAGGAAGGAAGGAAGGAAGGAAGGAAGGAAGGAAGGAAGGAAGGGAAGGAAGAACATTGAACAGTTTAGAGATCAGAATACCCAGGCTCTTAGATTCGCTACCCTAAACAAAAAGGTTACCTGGAAAAGTTCCGGGGATTTCTAAAGGTTCTTCCTATTCCACCACCTTTTAGTTTTTAAGAAAGAAAAGCCTATCATTTCTGGAAAGAGTTGGATATTCTACCTTCTGCCAGCTGTATATGGAAAATAGTTTGTAATTGTGTCTATTTATATTATTTCTTTGAGAATTTCATGCATTCAAGCTTGTACCTTTTCATACCACTCCCCTCCAGAGATGAAATACCAACTGCAAAGACTAGGAGTCCAGTGCCATCTGGTGCATTTTGTTGGTATGTTCTCCCTACAGCCTACCACCTGGTGGTGCATAGAAACTCTGTCTGTAAGTATAGCAATAGTATTAAATTGACATGAAACATATGCTGTATATTTATAATGATAGGTTACTCCTGATATTTTAGTAAAACATGGTAAACACCAAGTTGTATTACAGACAAAACCAAACACCAAAGGTAAAATGCTATTATGGAATTAATTTCTCTCAGACTGTCTCCCCCAAGCCCCTCTGGTGTGTGTGTGTGTGTGTGTGTGTGTGTGTGTGTGTGTACTTTGAGACTGCATTATACCAATATATAAAAGTTAAATTAAAATTCTAAACCCTGTTCAAATTATTGTATTCTTATAGTTTGCTTTGGTTTTGTTTGTTTGTTTGTTTGTTTGTTTTAAAGACAGGATCATGCTATATAGCCCTGACTGTCCTGGAACTCAACATATAGACCAGGTTGGCCAGAAACTCACCTCCTCTGTGCTAGGACAAAGGCATCCACCACAACAATCAATTTACCTTCTGTCGTGTTTGTTTGTTTGTTTGTTTGTTTCGAGACAGGATTTCTCTGTGTGGCCTTGGCTGTCCTGGAACTCACTTTGTAGACCAGGCTGGCCTCGAACTCAGAAATCCTCCTGCCTCTGCCTCCCAAGTGCTGGGATTAAAGGGGTGCGCCACCACGCCCAGCACCTTCTGTGTTTTTGTTGCTGGCATTTTCCTTCTCATCTAAGAAAACACCAAAAAATATAAGTGGATTTTTAAAGTGAAGGCAATGAAACTTATGCAAGATACCTATCTAATAAATATGTCATAGAATGAATGGTGAAAGGTTACGAAATGAATATCTATCATGAGAGAATTTTTAAACAAATATCAGAAATCTTATTGAAAATACCACAGAAAACTAAAGCATCTCTAAATAAAAGAAATAAACAGAATTCTGAAAAGTCACAGCCCAGAATAATATATTATTGATGGAATATAGAATAAAGAAAAATTCTCCTATATCTTTAAGAACAAAGCAGCCCAAGAGATGAGATTTCAAAAGACAAAATGAACAATAAATGTGAGTAGACGGTATCAGCGTCATTGATCACTTGAAAAAGGCAAGCAAATACTATGAAGTAACCTTATGATATGCTCATTGAATTATTTTTATTAAAAATAAATAAAAAGCCAAATGGCTGCTGACCCAAGCATCTTCATGGCAGGATCTATCATAATTGGAGCAAGCAGGTGGACTGGGAGGCAGAGGAAGTTGTCAATTTTGTGTGCCCTTTCCTTCAAATAAACTCTCTCCTAGTAATCTAGAATAGTCACCTGCCTCTGGATGGGTTTGGTATTTGAATAATGATCTTTGAGTAATCCAGGATAAGACAGACCAGGGAGGAAGGAAGTGGGAGGGAAAGGAGAAGCAGAGACGTAGGGACAGAGACAGAGAAAGAGTTTGTGGAGGATCGAGGTTGGTGGCATACACCAGTGATTTCAGTAGTAGATAAATGTAAAGGTTGAAGTTCTGTAGGGAAAGACCTTCTCTACAGAAGTATTACAGCTCTACTCTGAGAGGTATCCTGGCAGTCAGGAGCCAAGGAAAACCACAAATCATACCACACACCAAACCTCACATGAGAGATTTATTGTGAGGGAAAATCCCAGGAAGGTGGCTGCTTCTGCTGGGGTGAGAAGCAGCAGAGAACTGGGCAGAACACAGGGTTTGAATAGGATTTCTTGGGGGTAGGGGTGCAGTAGGGGGTGGAGCTTTCCAGGGCTGGACTTGGGGTCAAGTCAAGGTCAGTGTGTTCTTTCCCTGGCCCTTTTACCCTACTGTACAGGCAGGAAGAACATGAGTAGGCAATCAGTCTGAGGGCTATTGCAAGTTCTAGGCCAGCCTGAGATATATAGTAACACCCGTATCAACAAACAAACAAGTGATCTTAAATACACGATACCTTGGGGCACCAGGAGGGAAAAGCAATAAAACTTGGAGAAATGAATTTTTAGCAGAAGCCTCACAAAATTTCAACATAATTACTTCCAAACACAAAATTACAATCTAATACAAAATAACTCATTGTGCATGAAAACCAGCAAAAATAACAATTTATAGAATTAAATTCCTCAATGGAAAAGAATTTAAAGGATATAGTATAAAATGTGTTCAAAATAGTAAAGACGGGACTAGAGAGAAGGATTGACAGGTTAGAGCACATACTGTCTTAGTCAGGGTTTCTATTCCTGGACAAAACATCATGACCAAGAAACAAGTTGGGGAGGAAAGGGTTTATTCGGCTTACACTTCCATACAGCTGTTCATCACCAAGGAAGTCAGGACTGGAACTCAAGCAGGTCAGGAAGCAGGAGCTGATGCAGAAACCATGGAGGGATGTTCTTTACTGGCTTGCTTCCCCTGGCTTGCTCAGCCTGCTCTCTTATGGAACCCAAGACTGCCAGCCCAGAGATGGTCCCACCAACAAGGGGCCCTGGATCACTAATTGAGAAAATGCCTCACAGCTAGATCACATGGAGGCATTTCCCCAACTGAAGCTCCTTTCTCTGTGATAACCCAGCTGTGTCAAGTTGACACAAAAACTAGCCAGTACACTGGCCTTGAAGAGGATTGGGGATTGGGTTCCAGCACCCACGTGGTAGCTAAGTCCTGATTTATCCAAGATTGTTCAACTTCTGAGATTACCAAGGGCATAATTTTCTGCACTATGCTTGATGATATTTAGAATGCCACTGAGATTCAGAAGTGCCACTGTACAGTGTCACCTCAGATATTCATATTTTGGGCAAAATGAATCTCTATGCAATTAGATTGCTACATTTCAAACTATACTACTATATAGTGTGTGTATATAGTGGCATGTGCCTGTTACTCCAGCAACTCTGGAAGCTCAAATGAGAGATCACCTGAGTCCTGACGCTTGAAACCATCCTGGGAAAGATGGACTCTGACTCAAAAAGCAAAAGGCACAATCAGACTAATATTACAGGCTGACAACCTACAAAGGCTGAAAAGACATGAGTGGATAAAGAGGAAGAGGTGGGTACTTCAGATGAGGAAAGACGAAACTTTTTTAAAGGTAAGAGTAATCAACATGTTACATAAGATTACAGGCTTGATTAGTATTAGGAAGCAACTTAAGTTTCATCATGTGTCAGTAAAAAATATGGGATGGGAGAATAGGAACAGATTTTTTTTCATGTTCATTTTTTTAAATCTCAGTATTTTTATTAGATATTTCCTTCATTTACATTTCAAATGCTATCCCCTTTCCTAATTTCCTCTCTGAAAATCCCCTCTACCCTCCCCCTGCCCTGCTCCCCAACCTACCCACTCCTGCTTCCTGGCCCTGGTATCCCCCTATACTGGGGCATAGAACCTTCACAGGACCAAGGGCCTCTACTCCCATTGATGGCTGACTAGGCCATCCTCTGCTACATATGCAGTTAGGGTACTGGTAAGTTCGTATTGTTGTTCCTCCTATAGTGTTGCAGACCCCTTCAGCTCCTTGGGTACTTTGTCTAGCTCCTTCATTGGGGGCTCTGTAGGGAACAGATTTTTAAACATTCATCTTTCCTCCTAAAGGTAACAAGGCATAAGAATTTTTCAGTGGGAGTATGCTTTTAAACTTTTAAAAAATCAGTCCATCATAAAATTTCTCAATTAGTAAAAGTCTGCTTATTTTCATACCTGAAAACATTGTTCACTATTTTCAAAAGGCAGTCTGAAAAAAAAAAAGCAGTAAGTAAGATGTGAATGACACACCTTTAGATTCTGAGGTAGTTTACTTTACAGTATTTCAATATACATGGTACAAAATTGCTTTACAAACAAAAACAAAAAACAAACAAAAAACCTATAAAAATGTCAATTTCTGTTCTAGGAGATGTGTGCTTCTGAGCATAATTTAAAAATAAAACACATACAATCACATATACAATACAGAGCAGGAAAGAGAAACAATATGGACGGGCTTTATTCTTAATAGCTGAGTTGGACCTGCCACCTTCAGGCGCTTCTTCTGAAATACTCCGTCACTTAGCTGCCGGATTCTTTCATTCTTTGTTCACAAAGCCATTCCCATGCTTGCCAGATCAAAGAGCAAAGTGTAATATTCAGAACGCTTCAAAATTCTTCAACCTCCACCCTCTCCCACCAAAATCCCATATGAAGGAAACTAGTACGCTCTTTGAATGACTTATAAATTAACTCCTTAGGAGCCGCTGCTAAAAGTTTCTCCTTGAATTCTTTCTCCCGGGGATTCTTACTCCCTGTTCATTCCTATAGTACTAGTGGGGTTTTAGGGTGTAGGGAAAATCTTGCAATGTGTAAGAAGACTTTTCATACCGCTGTAAACCATATCGACTCCGTGTCTTCACAAAATTCTAGCTACATGTCTCTCAAACATAAATCTTTTAGTTTGCAAATTCTTAGCATCCTCGATGTCTCCCAGGATAGTGACTTGTAGATGAGGCTCAGCAGCTGTTAGTAACAAGCATCCCTTTGTTTGGAATTAATTGGCTCTCTCACAAGGGTAGCTAATTGACTTCTCTGCCACAGTTGATATCAAGTAATGACAGAGATTGTCGCCCTGACCGAGAGCAGATGAGAGGGCCTCCTTGGTTCTAAAGGCCTGGTACTTGAGGTCCCCCTGGTCCGTGATGTAAGTCGTAATACACAAAATGCAAATTCGAGTTGATGAAAGGTGTAACGTGGTAGCTCCTGGGTAAGACTTCAAAAGTAAACTCAAGGCCTCTTTTGGGAACACAGGCCTCCAGGATAAAAGCCCAGCACCGCAGCGCAGCGAAGCCAGAGCAACCTGGGGGTGGGGGTTGGGGAGTTAGGTGGGGCCTAGTCTCTCTGCCTTCTGATTGGCTACCTATGGTCACTAAAGTCCTGTGATTGGTCCTCGCCGCGAGGGCTGCTGGGACTTGCACGTGCTGCTGCCCCTCAGCACTGAGAGGAGCAATGGCGGCAGAGGTTTCGTCGACCGGGCTGGCTTCCTGTCACCAAGTGGAGAGTAAGAGCGGAGGACAGGGTGCTTCGGGGTGCCAGTGCACTCAGTGTGGAAGGAAGGTGTCCGTTGCCTCCGGTGAGGAGCCTGGGGCTGGCTGGGTGGCCCTGTGGGAGGGTGTGTGACCCTGGCCGTGACTTCGGGCTTGTGTGCGGTTGGGCCTTCCAGGGTTCTCTCCACACACCCAGGAAGATGGAGACAGAGATGTGAGGCCGGCCGTTAGCTCTGCCAAGTCCCTGGAGCGCTTTTCCCATACTTCCCTACGTTGATAGGCTCATGAAATGGCAGGTGAGGAAGTAGGTTACTAATTATCTGGAGTCACCCTCCTCAACCACAACATTTGAATTTATTCCTCCTTTGGTTAAAAAAAAAAAAAAACGAAAGAAAGAAAGAAGAAAAAATGTTTCATGATCTAGTGATCAAGAAGAAATAAAACTTGATTTTCCTGGGTAGTTTTTCAGTTTTTCTTATAGGAATGACAAGTAGACTGAAAAGCTCTTGGAAAAAAAAAGGCCTAATTTAATTTAAAGTGTTGCTGGAGAAACTGTAGTTCCTTTTGTGAATCTTGGGATATTGTTTTTGCCTTTGTTCACTATGCCCTTATGGAGGTCATTTACAGTCTTCAAAATGAATTTTCTTTTTCCCTGTTTTCTTTTGTTTGTTTGTTTGGTTTGGTTTTTCGAGACAGGGTTTCTCTACGTAGCCTACTCTGTAGACGAGGCTGGCATCGAACTCTAAGATCTGCCTGCCTGCCTGCCTCTGCTTCCCAAATGCTGGGATTAAAGGCATGTGCCACCACTGCCCGGCTACAAAATGAATTTTTAAGTTCAGGTTATTTTAATGTAACTTGAGTACTTTAGATAATTTTAACAGGTATGCGTTATTGAATCAAAACTCCTGAAATGACTGAAAAGTCTTATTCTTTTACCTGTTTAATGTTTATACTTTAAAGGAGAGGTCGGTGGGCTCTTTGAAGATGGACACCATTTAGGAGACAGAACCTTCCATAGAGAAAACTAGTTGTATTTTCAATCCCTTTGGAGGTATTTGTTTTGCAGTGCTAGGTAGTAAACCCAGATCCTAGTACATGCTAGCAAACTAGCTGCCCTTGGCCCAGCTTCAAGTAGCTGGGATTACAGCCTTGTACCTTTAGGCCTGGTCTTATTTGGAGTTTAGATCATTGTTTCTGTTAGGTAGAAAATGCCCATTTTAAAATGAAAATTATTTAAAAAAAATAAGGATCTGGAGCATAGCCTTATAAAGTCAGTGGTTTGTCTGTGCATTTATATTATAAGATTTAGTAACTTAACTGAAGAAGTAGTTAATGCTTTGTAAGCTGAAGTGTGCTACAGGTCAGCTTGTACAATATCAGAAATTTTATTAAAACAGTTGAAATTTTTTTATTCACTTCATAATATTAGCCCTGAAATTTAACCAAATTTGTACCAAATTTTAGTTTGCTGAAAAATTAAAATATTCTTCTAAAAAGTTAAATTAATGAAATTATTATAATTTAGCAAGAATCCTATAAATCCTAAAATGTTCTAGCAAAACATTACTAACTTTAGTTTTCTTTAAAAAAAAAAAAACAACTTTGTTTTGGTGTATAAGAGTGTTTTGCCTGCATGTATATCTGTGTACCCCATGTGTGCCTGGTGCCTGAGGAAAAAGCTGCCACCTATTTGTAACCTTATGCGGAGACAGAAACTGATAACTCTCTGGAGTTTACTTGCCAGCCATCCTAGCCTATTTGACATGTTCCAGGCCAGTGGATGACCCTCAAAAAACAAAGTGGACTACTTCTGAGGAACAGAGCTCAAGGTTGTCCTATAGCCTCTACATGTACATACATGTGAATATTCACACACACACTAACAAAAATAAGATAGTACTCTATTTTAAAGTTATGTAATTTTTAAAAGTTTATTATGTGAAGCTTTAAAGTCTACCTAGTACATTTAAATATTTTTTTAAAATATTTAATATATATATTTTTTTTTTGTGTGTGTGTGTGTGTGTGTGTGTGTGTGTGTGTGTGTTGATACATACAGATATGCATTTGAAAGACAGAAGAAAACTTGCAGGAGTCCATATTCTTCTTCTGTTTTGTAGGTTCTAGGAATAAAAGTTAGGTCACCAGGCTTAGCAGCAAACACCCTTACCCAGTGAGCCATCTTGCTGGGTCACATTCAAATCTTGATACTATATTTTCAACCAAGGTTATGGTACTTTTCACAAATGCTAGGTTTGCAAAAATAATCTTAATATAGGTCATAACATGTGGTTTCTACTGTTTTCCATCCTTGCTAACATCTTATGCCACAGACCCTTTAGGTCTCCTGTCTGCGTGGAATGGATTCTCTGGAGCAAGTGGGCAAGAATTTGGTGAATGATAAACAGACACAACACAAGGGAGTGTGGATCTGAGTGTAATGTAACAAAGTGGACACCAGTCTTATGTAATACAGAAAAACAAAGCAGGCAGGCAAAGTGCATGAAGTTACCTGACACAATACAAAGGAATGACTTCAAAAGGACTACAGGAACCAGGAAATATTTACAGTAAATATAGAGCAGCTCTGCCTAGGATCAGCTAATGACAAGTAAAGATTTCACACCCTAGTCACAACTTGTGCTACTCCTTTGAGCCTGTGAGAACTAGCACCAGGGGGATCTGTTCTAGCAGACCTTCTCATGAATAATGTATTACCACAGGCCCCCCCCCCATTTCTTAGGCCTAGGTAATTACTAGCATATGAAGGTAGCTTGGCTGTGCTGATAAGAATCTGTAGGGAATCTCCATGTGTCAGAAGAATTCACCAACTTGCTTCTAATCTACAATGTAGTCTACTATACCTGGCTGTAGAGAAGATTCCTTTCTCAGTGGAAAATCCATCTATTTCCTAAAGCTATTGTCCCTAACAAACATTCTGCAGACCAGCTCTGAGCTACTTTGGCTCCGTTCTATGTAATGCTAAATACTTTCCCATCTCTAGATAGTTTTCTGAATTCCCACTGAAAATCAAGAATTCTCTAGGACCATTGGAACACTGGAAGGCTTAGCTTATGTCAGGATTCAATCTATGAATGCACTGTAATAACATACTATGTTCAATCTATGAATGCACTATAATAAATGAGAGCACATGGATCCATACACCAGACTAACGCAGGGATATATGGGTTATAAAATGCCTTTCCCAGGATAATGAGTTTCTGTTGAAACTCTGTGTCTCGTGAACGCTTTCAAGTTTTTTCAATTTGTCAAGCCACTACACTGGGATGTGCGTAACAATCTTAGATTACTATGAGAAAATTCTTACCGGTGTTTCATTTCAGCCTAACCCTCTCATAAGATAGAAAATACAGGGTAGTATTATCAAACAGAATGGAGATTGTATTTGGAAACAGAAAGTTGGAGTCTGGATTAAGCATTTTAATTAGCCAAATTACCAGCATGTTTTCCTATTTGTAGATTGGACACATTATTTGTAGCCAATTAGACATATTTACAAAGGTCAAATGAAATGTCAGAGCACTTTGTATGATTGTAAGATATGGCAGATATATACTTGTATAGGTTCAAAACTGTCTGGATTCATGCAAACATTAGATAGATCGGCATGATTTTGCTTCCTGATTTTTCTCCCTCCTTTTGACCTCCTAAATTTTGTTTAATAAATCAGCCAATCTAACTGAACTAGGGATCTTTTATATATATAGAACACCTTTTTAATTTGCCTTTTGATTGATAACTATTCCCCAATTCTACAAATTGTAGAATTTTTTATTGGTGAAATTTCATCAATAGGTCACCACCATAAGTTTCCATGTGGACATGCCTTTTGTGAACTGTGCCTGCCAGCACCTCAAGAATATACCACAAGTAAATGCACTGACTGTGAGGTAAGTTTCCTAATCTTTATTTTTGAATACACCCACATGTTATAGGTTAAAATGTTAGACAAAATGTAGAAACTAGAAACTTTTAATATAGCTGTTTATTCTCTGACTAAAGAAGCATTAATAGAAGATAAAAGTTTTCATGGGCCAGGAAGATGCATCTTTAGGTAGAAGCACTTGGAGTGAAAACCTGAAAACCTGAGCTTGGATCCCCAAAACTCACATAAAAGCCAGATGAGAGTTTCTCCTCTGACTACCACACTCATGCAATGGCGTATGTACATCCTCACTCAGAGACATGTACACAAGACATAACATTAAATAAAGAGAAAACCTTTCTATCCATTTTAGAATTCTTCAAAATGATAAAGAAGATTAAAGTAATAGATATTGCTCACATATTTTGACATTGGTGGAAAATTTCCTCTTTTTATTTACATGCCTTTTAAAAACCCTTCCAACTTTTCTGTGCCAAAGCCATACAAAAAATATGGGACTCTTTCTTTTTTTCTCTTCATTTCTGTATTGAGAACTGATGTTTGTAGAAACATTGTACTATAAAAAGACAAAAAAGCAAAACAAATGCCAAATGTTAATATTTATTCCAGAGGTACTATGTTTATAATACTTCAACTAGGGTTAAAATCTTTCAGCCCTTAAGAAGGAAAACAAATTAGTGTTTTACATTTAGAATAAATACAAATATAAATATAAATACAGTTTGATTTCTATAATATGTTCTACAAAGTTGACTGTAAGATTCTGTAAACTTAGTATTTCACTGGAGAGATGGATTGGATTAATATCCATTGGATTATAATAGTTAGATTAATACCATATATCCTGGCAGGGTGGTACATGGAGGAGTAAGGTATAAATGGGGTTCTTGTTTTTATTAGCCTTATCTGAACTTTTACATTCATGAGATAGAAATAATGCTGGCTTTTTAAAAAATATGATTTTAAAAATCATGGCTAAATGATGTAAAAAGTACTTTGCAAACTTCCAGGGCATTAAAATAACCTTCCATTATTTAGTTGTAGATTTATTGACTTCCAGGTTATATACAGTACAACTATACATGCTAAGATTTGTGAAAGCTTTAATTATAACAGAAATACCTGCTGTTTTTTTTTTATCTTGGAATTACAAGTGATGCCCTTTATTGTAGGATATTCCTATACCTTTGATCTTTGTGACATGAGTTCTTCATATGTGGAGGTTATATGTTTGAAGACAAAGAAAATCCCTCATACCCCATAATTATAGTGGTAGATTGTGACAGATTCAGTATTGTGGTGGAGGAAGCATACCTGGAGCAAAAGAGAAGGCAGCTGGGACCATCTCTGCCGTTGTCCTCTTTATTCTAATGTTTAACAGAAATCTTTTCCTTTTTTTTTTCTTTTAAACAAGTGATATGCGTATTCTTAGGATTTTGAATAACATCATAGTATTTAAAATGTATTTATGAAAATCAAGAATTCTCTAGGACCGTTGGAACACTGGAAGGCTTAGCTTATGTCAGGATTCAATCTATGAATGCACTATAATAACATACTATGTTCAATCTATGAATGCACTATAATAAATGAGAGCACATGGATCCATACACCAGACTAACGCAGGGATATATGGGCATGATGGCGCACGCCTTTAATCCCAGCACTTGGGAGGCAGAGGCAGGTGGATTTCTGAGTTCGAGGCCAGCCTGGTCTACAGAGTGAGTTCCAGGATAGCTAGGGCTACACAGAGAAACCCTGTCTTGAAAAACAAAAAACAAAACAAAAAAACAAAAAAAAAATAATGGCTCTGATTTATGATTGTGATAAATCGACTTTGTAACATTTTTGAGTAGTTTTATTGTTACTTTGAGAGCAATATGAATTGCTCCGCTTTTCCTCTGCAACTGCATCCCTAGGACTTGGTGATCAAGTTTATATTCAGATTTTTGAGATATCCTAGATCATTTCTATTTAATGCATGAGTTCGTCAGAAAGCCTTTCTGGAATTGGTACTCGTTCTTTTTATATTGATACCTAAGACTTACTGGGGATTATGTTTAGAGAGAATGGAAAAATCTACTCTAAATTAGTGAACAATCTGAATTGAAGAAATGTGGTTTATTGCTTTGGAATTGTATCTGTGCTTTTAAAATTGAGATTTTTTTAATACTTGTATTTATTGATAGCTAATAGTTATAATTGTACATAGAGGTCAAGTGCTGTTTACTTACAATTTAATCCAAAAGCTGTTCATCCACAATTAATAGGTATTATTTTGTTCTTCTGGATTTAGGTGAATATGAACTTATAATTGTATTTCCTAATTTTATGGTTTTACCTATATCCACATTTGTTTTTGATTGGTATTAGCTAATTGTTAATAATAATCACTATGTGATTTTTAATAACAAAGAGATAAGGTTTTATACTGAGATAGACTCATACAGGTAGCACTCTAGAAATTCTGCCTTTTTCTTGGCCTTTAGACTACTTTCAAAATATGTTAGTTCAAGGTAAAAAAATAAATCATTCAAATAAAGAGATAATTATTAAAATGTCATGTGAATAAAAATGTCACTATATAAAAATTTCAGATAGAGTTGGTTGTAGTGGTACATGTACACCTATAATTTCAGCAGTCTGGAGACAAAGGCAGACTCA
Source organism: Mus minutoides (assembly GCA_902729485.2). Classification (NCBI taxonomy): domain Eukaryota; kingdom Metazoa; phylum Chordata; class Mammalia; order Rodentia; family Muridae; genus Mus; species Mus minutoides. The sequence continues at coordinate 62,557 of LR749883.1, forward strand.
TGTGAGTTTAAGGCCAGTCAGGTCTATAGTGAGTTTAGGATATCCAGGCTATATAGTGAAACCTTGTCTCAAAAAAGTAAACTAATTAGATAATACAGAATTTTGGACCAGAAAGCCTTGTTAGATATTGCTAGAATGAGAACCATAGAAGAAATATAAAATTGACTTGTTTGTAATCAAGTGGGGAGAAAAAAGATATGGAAGTAGATGAATGATATTGGAGAAGAGGGAGGACACCAGGAAGAGGGAAGATAGGAAGAGTAATGGGATGTGTGTCTGATCAGTGTACATTATATGTATATATGAAAATGTCACAGTGAAATCATAGTTTTGCATAATTAGTATACACTACTAATAAAAGTTAGTCACCTTTTTTTATTTATGAGCAAGAAAAGTAACATAAATAAAATGTAAATGAGCGGTAGGGGATGGAGAGATGGCTCAGCCATTAAGAGCATTTGTTCTTGTAGAGGACCCAGGTTCAATTCCCAGCACTCACATGGTGACTCAAAACCATTTGTAACTCCAGTTTCGAGGGATCCAACGTCCTTCTCTGGTCTTCACAGATACCAGGCACAAACATGGTACATAGACATACATGTAGGCAAAACAATCATATATACATTTGTTTACTAATACATATTTAAATATATGCATTTTTAGTTAGGAATCTTTACACAATTTTAAGTGACATCTTACATCATTGTATTTAACATTTTTGCATACTTTCTAGGAGAAATGTCCCCTATCAACTCTGCTTATGATTATAGTAACCTCTTACTAAAAATGATAAGCTAAAAGATCAACTAAAGATGTAATTTCATAATTAACCATACATTAAGATTTTAGCTCTCAATTTTGAGAATATGCCTTAAAATATTGTTCAGTTCAGTGTGATTTGTTAACAGTAACATTTCTCTTCCCCAACTAAGAAAATAATACATAGGTAGCGCATTTTACTTAGAGCCATGGAAGAGAGCCTGGAGAGGTGGCTTAGCAGTTATTGGCACATACTGTTCTTGCAGTTGCATGTATACATACCAAATGCACATAATTTTTTAAAAATAAAAATAAATTGTTGAATAATAAAACTTTATTAGAACATACTTTTTTATACCAAATATTTCTTTTACAATAATGACAATTAGTAGCCTGTAGTAGTCTGCCTTATGTCTTAGCAACATTGACCCATCTTCTGAAAGTCTACAATAATGATTGTAAAATAAAGCAATTTTAATTCAAAGTTTTTACAATATTTCAAACCCATTCCTCTTTTCAAAAAACCCTGTAAGAAAAAGAAAAGATCCTTGTAATTCCTAGCTCAAAAAGAAATTTATATCTTGAATTTCTATGTTTATTTTAATGTTTGACAGGTTTTTTCAAGTTCAAAATATCCATTTATTATAAAATCTATTTACAAAAACAAAACAAACAAAAATAGGGTGCAGATGTAATAGAGAACAAAGGGAACATGCCAGTCATCTATGTACAAAGCCAGTGTACATGAAACTTATCAAGGGTCTACTTCTACTTGCAGTACTTTACAGTCAAACAATTTATTATCTCAGGAAATTTTAGAAAGTTCAGCCCTACATGACTACAACTGTGACTATCTTAATGAAAAAAATCATCTTCTGCTCATTAAAAATCTACAAGTTGCTGGAGGCCAAATAGACCACATCACAGCAACTCACAAGACTGAAAGCAGCCTCAGGAAGAAGCCATAATTTTAGGAAACTCACTGAACCATGTATTTCATTTTCAATAGCACTCACATAAAGTGGGGAATCTATACACCCAGCTCTCTTCAGTAGCCAGTTAAATGCCACATCTTCCAAAAGCAGGGACAGTATTCTTAATCATCTTCCTCAGGCTGGGTGGAGATATGTCCCAGAGTACAGCTGGATTACCCTAACAGAGATGGTAATTCTCTTGACAGGCAGTGAAGGATACCACATGGCACATCTGGATCTGCCCTTCCAAGTGTGAGCACAGCTTTTGCTTCTGATACCCTGGATAACTGCTTTTATATAATCAGTCCTTCTCTTAGGTCGCTGACTTTCTGTTGGAAATGTGACATCAAAACCTTGAAGTTTCTGGACTAGAAAATGGAGAACACTCCCAAGACCTATTTTCTTTGTCAAAGGAATCATCTTGAAATACAAACTTCTGCTTCAGTGCATTAGACATTAAAGACACTGGATCCCATTGTGAACTCTGTCTTTTCCTCTTTTGAATGGGTCTACCACCTGGTGACCTTTCCACAGGCCGAAGTTTGACCTTATTCATGTCCTTTAGAACATCCAACATGTTCGGGACATCACTAATTCTCTGGCTTTTTTGAATGATGGCTATCATTGGTCTTCTTAACACCTGAGAGCTCCCTTTTCATTTCAGTAGCCAGATTATCTATGCCATGTGTATTAGCAGATCCAGGTTGCATGGGAATAAAACTTGGAGGCTTCAGAGAAAATTGAGGAGGAAAAGGTGGGGGGGGGGAGGAGGAGGAGGAGGAGGAGGAGGAGGAGGAGGAGAAAGCACCACACTTGGAATGTGGTCTGGTTCTGCACTCAGCTCAGTGGTCACTGATGATGATGGCACTTGTTCCATGCTGGGTCTACCTCTCAAGTTGATGAAGCCAGTCTCTCTGCTCTCTCAGGTCCTGCATTGCCACAGTTACAGAAATCTGAGATGGGAGAAAAGTCAGTTCATCTTCAAGGGCAGCTATCTTTTTAATTGCAGCTTCACTTACAGGCAGATCATCTGTCTCTGTTTTGTTCTGTCTTAGAGCAGGTGATGTCAGATCCCAAATTAGTTTTGAAGGATGAAAAGGACCAATTTTCCCTTCCTCCTTCTTTTTCCATATACTATGTCGAAATCTGAGACAACTAACTTCTTTATCATTTGCCACACACAAAACATCAGCAAAAGATGGAACCGAGTTCATAATCATCAGACTCCTTAGAGTTCATGTTCAGGATCAACTCAAAACGAGGTCTTCAGCACGGCTCTAAAGGAAGCATTCTCCCAATAATATGAACAGTACTCCAAGCTGAACCATAGTCTTTATTTTGACAAATCAGCAAATCCTATAAATAAAGCTGGTATATGGGAACACCAAAATATGCCAGCATATTTCTTAATAGATTCAGAATGAAAGACATTGGTGAAGCAAGTTCAAGAAAACATTGTTCATTGGTACTGTCCTGCTGCATTGCACACCACCAGGCAGCCAGGCAAACTCTCTGAATGTGATGCCAGCGATAACCACAGAGCAGCTTTTTCCAGGAACAGCTAGCCTCTTCCACCTGATGTTTGGCAGTTTGATTTGGACCAGGAAGGTATTTCTTCGTTAAATTGGAATTTTCTACCAATGAAACTTGATACTCCTGAAATGAAGTAGCTTTTTGTGCATTGTGCATGTAAAGAAACAACTGATAAGTCCTTAACAGACCCTTTGCATGTCTTCCTTTGAAATATCTTTCTCTTAACTGTAAGGCTACTTTATACAATGGAGTTTTGTATCAATATGTCTTCTCTACCTCTAATGTTGACTATTACTAAATTTGGCTGTTCAGAAGTGTTCACTTCATGGCTTACAGGATTTTTAAAAGCAGACTTTCCTATATCCCAGTCATAATATATGTGTATTTGCCGGGCAGTAGTGGCGCACACCTTTAATCCCAGCACTTGGGAGGCAGAGGCAGGTGGATTTCTGAGTTCGAGGCCAGCCTGGTCTACAGAGTGAGCTCCAAGACAGCCAGGGGTATATAGAGAAACCCTGCCTCAAAAAACAAAAACAAAAAACGAAAAAAATATATGTGTATTTTAGTACTTGTGTTATAAAGAGCATATATTTAGGGCTAGCTAGAAAGGTATCTCAGAAAAAAAAGCACTTGTGGCTCAGGCCTTATGAAGGTTCTGAACCCATGGTGGAACAAGAAAATCAACTCCCCAAGTTGTTTTCTGACTTTTGTGCATAGCACACTTACACCTACACTCTCATACATGTACATAAGAATATAAATATTTAGATTTTTAAAGTATATATTTAGGAAATATGGCTGATAACACATAGGAATGATTGACTAGAGTCTCCAGGGGATAATCTGGAAATACTGGAAACAGCTATCAGGAAAGTTGTTAAACCCAGGGCAGTAGCAGCAATAATAGGAAAAGATGGGGGAACCTTTGGAGATAGATACTTGGTACTCTCAACCAACAGCAGAAGCAAGATGCCATCTCAAAAAGACCCCTGCTTCTGTAGTAGTAATCCAGCAGCCCAAGAACCTTGGTGAAACATACTCTCAGAAAACTCTTTAAGTGACATGAGACTTTATGCTAAAAACTGACAGGTAATACTGGAAAACTGCAGGAAAGCCTTGAATTATATATCCATTCAGCAAGTTGAAAATTTGGAACCAAAATATATATCAGAACTTTTGACTTACACTCAAGCAGCTTGCTGGATATTGGCAAGACCTACACAAAGACCAGACTGCATTCACAACCAGTCCTGAGAAATTTTCTCTGGTGCTCCAGATCTGTGACTACCCACGAAGCACTGTCTACAGAGGACAGCATCGGTAATCCAGTATCCAAGGAAGACTCAGAAGGGAGAACAGGTCCAACCATTGCAGAGGAACCTTAGTGACGTGACAACATTCCTGGAGCTGGAGAAAGAGCAAGTGATAATCTAGATGAAAGAAAGCCAACAGTCAGGCCACTCAGTTTTCATATCCTACATCTCCACACAGCATGTTCTTTTTCTATATCTATTTTGTATTTGTTTGATATCTAATGTCCTTTTAGCATCCAGCCTTGCCCCACTCTAGTCTTGTCCTATATCCACCACCACCACCCCCCAACTCCTTCTCTCCTAACTGTTTTACTTTTTTTCTCTCCATAAGAGCATCTGTCTTGGCATGCAGGGTCTCTGCCTCAGGATCCCGAGAGATGATGCTATTCTTTATTTTTTTCTGATAGGGTATCTTCTTCCTCTTTAGGAAAATCTCATTATTCCCCTTCCACGTTTTAAATCCCCTACTGTTGAGTGTAGCTATTGCTACCCTGCCTAAGCTCCAGGTATGGACCCTACTACTAGCCCCGCCCAGAGAATAGTGGATCCTCAGATGAAAACAAATACACACACATCTGTTCAATTTTAACTTGCCTTTATGGCACAATTGCTGGGTGCTACTTATCTCCTGCCCTTATCAATACTCTTAGCTCCATACCTCTCCATCTGCCCTCAACTTTAGTTGCTCAGTTACATCTAATCCCAGCTAAGCATCCCCAGTCACCCTCCTGTAGAAGTGGCCTATGGTCACTTCACCCAAGATATCACATAGCTGCTTGGCTTTTCTCTCTCCAAAGCATGGCAAATTCTCTCTTCCTCTCCTGCACCTGCCTCTTGCCCTAGGGGACCTGGAAGTCCTGCATATTCCTTCAACCGAGCACTTGGCCCATGGCTTCTTTACTGACAGATCAAGAACCAATTGGGGAACAGGATATTAACATTAGAACTATCCCCGTACCCTACAGTTCCTTCTACATTGATCTTCTATTTTCTGTCATCCCAATACTAACTACTAGTCTTAATGTCTTTTTTTCTTTCTACTTATACCCATAGTAACTAATATAGTACCCACAGGATTCAATGTTCATTTTCCCTAAAATAATTACTGCTTAAGGGGTGATTGTGTCATGGTTGATTGTCACTTTGATTTTATCTAGTGGTCCTGAGTGTACCACTGGATAATTATCCGTGTTGCAGATAATATTCTGCACAAAGGGGACATTAGAGATAGACTCTGGTAAACCTGAATAACAGTCCAAAAGATAAAAGACAAGTTATTCCTACCACAGACTAGTTCTTGAACATTGTAAACTCTTTTACTGAAAGAAGAAAGGTGGCCTAAAAATATCCAACTAACAATCTAACTCTTAATGTGCAAGTTCCAACTGTAAAAACACAAGAACATGAAAAGCCAGGATAACATGTCTCCAAAATCTGCCAATTTCAGAGAAATGCCTCTAATGAGGGTAACTTAGGCAAAATTCCATACAAAGAATTCAAGGGATGATAAGTGTGTTTGAAGCAATTAAAGAGAACACTATAAGCTTCTGAGTGAATCCCCAAAGGACAAAGATAGTCAAGTAACCAGGAAGTCAGTACAACATATGAAAGTTGAATTCAAAAAGGAGATGGTTTAAAGAGAAACCCTTCTTCAAAGATGCTGGAAAAGAAAGATTAAATGTTAAAACAACAACAACAAAAGACTCAGTTAAAATCTTCACTACTAGAGTGGACCACAAGGAGGACCACAAGGAGGGCCACAAGGAGGGCAGAGCATGAGGGCTTGAAGACAGTATAGAAGAATTGTTACATTCTGTTGAGGACTGTAATTTTTTATTTTTTATTTTTTGGTTTTTCGAGACAGGGTTTCGAAAAATCTTTATAGATTATAAAGATGGGGGATTTATTAGAATGGTGTACAGATTGTAGTCTAACTAGTCCAAGGATGGCTGTATAAAATCTAAGAATCCAGTAGTTATTCTGTCCACACGGTTAGATGTTTCTGCTGGTCTTCAATATACACTGAATACTGAAGAAGTAGGCTCTAATTGCAGTGAAGAACTGGACTTACTAGAGAGCAAGAGCAAGCAGACAAAGTGCTGTTCTTCCATGTCTTTATATTGGCTGCCAGCAGAAGCTGTGGCCCATATAGAAGGTATATTTTTCCCTTCACAAAAGAACTGGTAAAGTTGTATCTTCCAACCTCAAATATCCAGACTAGAAGTAGAGCTCCCTACTTCAAATTATTTAAGAAAAAAAATCTACCCAGCCATTTGGGTTTTAGCTAATGCCAGATTGTAGTCAAGTTGGCAGTCAATAATAACCATCTCATACCCCAAATTAAGAGAGGGGCTTATCCAAATACAAAAGGTATAGAATATCAAATAGCACAATATAAGAGCATTACCAATGGCATACATAGTTAGCACACTAAATATAACAAAACAAAGTATATCGAGAGCTGCAGGATAGAAACAGTTCTGTTATGGTCTAAGATCAAGAATTGACAAATGGGAGCTAATAAAATTGCAAAGCATCTGTAAGGCAAAGGGCATGGTCAATAGAACAAAACAGCAACCAACAGATTGGGAAAAGATCTTTACCAACCCTACATCTGATAGAGGGCCAATATCCAATATATACAAAGAACTCAAGAAGTTAGACTCCAGAGAAACAAATAACCCTATTAAAAATGGGGTACAGCCAACCATTGAACTGATCCCCAATGGAGGAGTTAGAGATAGTACTGGTTCCCCAATGGAGGAGTTAGAGATAGTACTGAAGTAGCTGAAGGGGGTTGCAACCTCATGGGAAGAACAACAATATCAACCAACCAGAGCTCTCAGGGTCTAAACCACCAACCAAAGAGTACACATGATGGACCTATGGATCTAGCCACATATGTAGCAGAGGATGGCCTTAGTGTGAGAAGAGGCCCTTGGTCCTGTGAAGGCTCTAGATGTCCCACTGTAGGGAAATGCAAAGGCAGGGAGGCAGGAATGGGTAGGTGGGGGTACACCCTCATAAAAGCAGAAGGAGGTGGATGGAATGGGTATTTGGGAGGGGAATCAGGAAAGGGGGTAACATTTGAAATGTAAATAAATTAAATATCCAATAAAAAAAATGGGGCACAGAGCTAAACAAAGAATTTTCAACTGGGGAATACTGAATTTCTGTGAAGCACCTAAAGAAATGTTCAACATCCTTAGACATCAGGGAAATGCAAATCAAAACAACCCTGAGATTCCACCTCACACCAGTAAGAATGACTAAGATCAAAAACTCAGGTGACAGTGGAGAAAGAGGAACACTTCTCCATTGTTGGTGGGATTGCAAGCTGGTACAGCCACTCTGGAAATCAGTTTGGTGGTTCCTCAGAGAATTGGACATATTACTACCTGAAGACCCATTTATACCACTCCTGGGCATATACCCAAAGGATGTTCTAACATATAACAAGGGGTGTGCCCCATTCTTAGGAGTACTTGGCCAACACAAAAGGAACTCAATGGTATTTTTGTAGACTGTTAGACTCATTTTGCTTTGTTTTTGTCTTACTGATCTTCTTTTGCTTATTTATTTTCATTTCAGTTTTGGGGGACTTCTTAAAAAACAGTCTTGCTATGTTGAACTTGTTGGCCTTAAACTTAAGATCCCTCTGTCTTAGCATCTCAAATATCTGAGGATACAGGCCTACACTACCAGGCATGACTATTAATTTTATATTTGGTGGATTTTAGGATATTAAGTCTATCATTAGAAAACTGGCACAATTATCCACTCAATTCTTGTTTTATAATCAGCAATGCTTTTTAGAGTTTATGCTATATAGGATTTAATAGTTTTGAGCAGAATAAAAATATCACACAGTGTATTCTTTAATGGCAAATTTTAAAGTGTTGTCACAGTCATTTCCTTTAGAATTGTAACAAAAGTTGTTTGGGTTACTTTAATGTTCTGTTTAATAGCCATTAGGGTGCTAATTTCCCCCATACTGACTAAGGTAAGACCACAAGTACAGTTTCCTTGACTTAGAGAATTTTAGAATCTTTATTGTTACCTGTTCCTTTTTATGAATAGCACACAAAGAGTTATTTGGGTTCTGATTAGTGGAATTTAATGACTATGAATTTGTTTAATTTTATTTTGTCTTAAGGTTCATACAACCGTCAGTATGAATCAAGGTCACTACACAGTAGATGGATTTATCAAAGAAGAGTCTTCTCTGGAAGCATTGCCACCGAAAATGTATGTTCTTGGGTGCATTTACATTAGCATTTTAAAGCTCACTGTTAACAGTTTAGAATTATTGATTAAACGTGACTGTTAAATGTGTTTCTAGCCTATTGTTTATAGAGTGCTACTTAAGTTGATTAATTTGTCTTGATTGTTATGGATCTAACTCCATAAAAAGGTAGCAGTTAACATACATATAAAAGATTGTAAGAAAACCTTCAAACTGGAGGCTGAGAATCCAGAATTAGCTAAAATTATTGCAGCTGAATGATAGTCATTTATTAAGAAAATAGAACTTCTCTGTTGATCTTAAAAATGGCAAGAGTACAGTATGATGTAAAAGGTGATTTGAGAGATAATTTATAAAAAGAATTAGAGCAACTTTTGAGTTCTCTTATTTTTCCATCTTTCTATGAGACTTTGAATTAGAGAATTTTAGTACCATGTAGTAATTATATATAATAATGGGGTTTATTATACTTTTATACATGCATGTATTTTATCATATTCACCCCTTTATCATTGATAGAAAATTTTAAGCATAACTGAGCTAGACACAACCATTATGCTATTCTTTTATGGCCTTAGCCATTTAGCTTTTCAAATCAAAACTGCCATGCTAGTCTATAATCCTGTTAAAGGGCACAGAACCATCTTGTTCCTCTCTATAACCCAAGAGCAATGCAAAGAACAAGTAATATTTGTTAGATAAAAGCCATATTTTTATATTTTCTAGTTTTGTGCATTCTTATGTTAGTCCAGATAATGTTATCTTTAAAGCTGAGTTTTGGCGGGAAAAGAGATAAAAATTGACTTTTCAACTTTTTAAGTGATAAAGAATTTTCGTAATAACTATCTTAGTTAGGATTACTATTGCTGTGATGAAACACCATAACCAAAGCAACTTAGAGAAGAAAGGGTTTTCTTTCATCTATAGTTCCATATCACAGTTCATCATCCAAAGCAGTAAGAATAGGGAACTCAGGCAGGGCAGGAACCTTGAGGCAGGAGTTGATGCCAGTACACCAGCTTTCTAGAACCTTACTTAAATGATTGTTCATATTTTATAGATACTCACTTTTTAAAGTATATTTAATATGATAGTCATTCTAGAAACAAAAAATAGGGATTTTCAAGGAGATATCTTATTTTGGAACTAATTTTATAAGTAATACCAGGTAAATTATCCAAGTTTCTAATATTGTTATTCATTTACCTCCTACAGATTCCTGCTATCCCAATATCTTCTATGCCTGTAACCTATCATCTATTGCACCACTTAATTTTCTTGCTCTCTTCCTCTCTCTCATTTCACTTCCTGCTCTCCTTGCTCTCTAGTTATCATGGCCTGTCCAGTTCAAATCCTAAATTCTTTAACTTGAATTACTGGATTTTCACTACACTACATTGTTTTTCTTTCAGACTTTAATGAGTTATGGACAAATTAAAAGAATGATTCTAGTTGTATCTTTGAGTAAAAAAACCTCTCACCTGAAGTTTAGCATCTAGTTGTTAACAGACACAGTACTTCTCTTAACTCTTGTGAATACAATTCTCCAGTCACTTTCTCCATGAGCCCTATGCAAATGATGAGACCAAAACTTTAGGAACCATTGTGATTCAGTGGCCATAGATCTGTCTCCATATTTGGACTGCCATATTTGGACATTGGCAAAAGTCCAACAGATAATGTATTGGACAGTGTGGAGTGAGCATAAACATAGAGTAGGGATTATGGTAATGAAGAGGGCTCTCCCACCAGAGGAGACAGCACTCCTCCTCCATTCATGCAATCACTGCCCCGGTGAGACCATTCAGTGCTTTCAGAGATTTGCTTTCCTCCAAAGATCTTCACTTCATTTTGAAATATTCTGACTTAAAACATCATACAAGTTAATGAAACCATAATCCTGTTTATACATGTATATTGTCTAGTAAAAGTTAAAAATTTTGTTCTAAATGACCAGTTTTTAAATTAAACATTCTCTATAAATTTATATTAAAACCTTCATTCTTAAATAAAATTTTGTTTAAACAGTGTTTTATATAATTTGTCTAGTGTGGCGTTTTGAGGCTTCTGAGATAAGGTCTCATGTTACCCAAACTTATAAGGAAGAGGATTAGGCCCTGTCCTAATACCAGTCCTTTATAACTATTTTACAAAATAAGTTGTTAAGCAGTTTCTGTGGATCATGTGCACTATGCTGTTTAATCCTTAACAAAGGACACTTTTAATAGCTGATATTTCAGCATGTAAATACTTCTTACAGTGCTCCTCCATGGTTTCTGCCTCAGGTTTCTTCTTGAGCTCCTGTCTTGATTTCCCTCAGTGATAGGCTGACCTATTAGCTGGAATAAGCACTTCCCTCCTCTAAGTTACTTTTTGCTTATCACAGCTACAGAGCTACATACACTACACAGTCACACTAGATTTGTTTGTATTGTCCAGCTTATATTTTCTTAATTAACTTTGTCTCAAAGAGCTCCTTAACTATTGCAGTATCTCAATAAAATCTTTATAACCATTATCATTAAAGTACTTCTTATTTGTATACAGGAGTTATTTTAATTGATGAGCTTAAAACATCTCAGACATTATTAATATTTCTGCCCAAAAACACCAAGTAAAGGTGAATAAGAAATTAATACATGGTATAAGTTATTACTTTTAGGAATTTGCTTAAGTTAAATTTATATTAAAAATAAATTATATAAAAGTAATTTTATTCATGGATTATTGATTATTGAGAACATATAAGTCACCATCAGAATTATTTTTGATAGAATAAAAATGAGAAGGCTATGAAGATTATATTTGTGCTTGTATTTCAAATATCACGTTTGATTTTTTTCAGGGTAAATAACTGCTCTTCAGATCTTGAAAAGACAGTGGACCAGCTAATTAATGATTTAGAACATTCATCCTCCATACATAGGAATGTTTCAAGCCCATCAGCTGTAATGTTGGTATGAAAAACATTGGTCATGAGTATTGTGAAACCAAGCATTTGGCTTTATGTTAGGTAGCTGACCTTTTCCTCTTAGGAGCCCTACAATTATGCATTCCTTTAGAAGCTTAAAAGTAACAGATAAACCTTCTCTCCTTACTTGAATTATTTGTTTTGCTGTCTGATTGAACAGTTTTTAGTGTGTATTTATTACAAACCTGTTCGTAAATCTCTCTTTTCCTGGGGCATATTTTGACTGAATTGATTTCGAAGTTCTTGATACTTACCTGAATATAGCTTTCTACTACTCTGTGAACCTAGTTACTTAATCCAAATTCCCTGAAACAGTACAGTTAAAATTTTCTAAATTCTGAAATATACTTTCCTAATTATTTTAATGATAGCCAAGAGGCCTAACTGCATTTGTTATTGATAATGATATTGTTTGTTGTTGAACATTGAATTTTACCTACTACTATTCTGAATAATGTTAATGGTATACATTTACTTACTTTGAGCTTAGAGAACAGACTCTAAATCTAAGTTAAATATATAGTCTTTTTGTTAAAAAAAATAATGGTCTGGAAGAGGGGCTGAACTCTATCTTATTCATTCTCTTTTGTTGTAACTCTAATTAAAAAAAAAACAGTAAAAGAATAGGACCTCATGTTGCTCAAGCTGGACTTGAACTCACTACATAATTCAAGATGATCTCATTATCTTGCCTGTACCTCCCAAATGCTGTGATTACAAATGTGTGTTACCACATCTAATTATCAACTTAAACTCTTTTTTTTTAAATTTTTTTATTTGATTTTTTTTTTACACTCCAAATTTTATCCCCCTCTGGGACCACCCTCTAACTGTTCCCATCCCATACCTCCTCCCTATCTCCCTGTCTCCATGAGGATATCCCCACCTTCCCACCCCATCAGACCTCTAAACTCACCGGGGCCTCCAGTCTCTTGAGGGTTAGGTCTATCTTCTTTGACTGAACCCAGACTGGGCACATATCACCTGTTGTTAGTTGGTGCTGCCTGGTTGATAGTCCAGTGTTTGAGAGATCTCAGGGGTTCAGTTAATTGAGACTGCTGGTTCTCTTACAGGGTCACCCTCCTCTTCACCTTCTTCCAGCTTTCCCCTAATACAACCACAGGGGTCAGTAGCTTCTATCCATTGGTTGGGTTTAAATATCTACCTCTGACCCTTTCAGTTGCTTGATGGGTCTTTTGGAGGGCAGTCATATTAGGTTCCTTTTTGTGAGCACTCCATAGTCTCAGTAATAGTGTCAGGCCTAACTTAAACTTTTTTTTTTTAAATGAGATATTTTCTTTATTTACATTTCAAATGTTATCCCTTTCCTGGTTTCCCTCCCTCCAGGAAACACCCTATCACATTCTCCCTCTCCCTGCTTCTATGAGGGCGTTCCTCCACCCACCCACCTACACCCACCTCCCCTACACTGGGGCTTCTATTGAACTGCCATAGGACCAAGGATCTCTCCTCCCACTGATGCATGACAAGGCTATCCTCTGCTACATACGCAGCTGGGACCATGTGTACTCCTTTGTTGATGGTTTAGTCCCTGGGAGTTCTGGGGGTGGGGGGTCTGGTTGGTTTATATTGTTGTTCTTCCTATGGAGTTGCAAACCCCTTCAATTCCTTCAGTCCTTTCTCTAACCCCTCTATTGGGGACCCCACGCTCAGTCCAATGGTTGGCTGTGAACATCTGCCTCTGTATTTGTAAGGCTCTGTCAGGGCCTCTTTGTTTGTTGTTTTGTTTTGTTTTGTTTTTTGAGACAGGGTTTCTCATATAGCCCTGGCTGTCGTGGAACTCACTTTATAGACCAGGCTGGCCTCCACCTTTAATCCCAGCACTCGGGAGGCAGAGGCAGGCGGATTTCTGTCAGGGCCTCTTAAGAGACAGCCATATCAGGCTCCTTTCAGCATACACTTCTTGGCATCCACATTAGTGTCTGGGTTTGGTAACTGTATATGGGATGAATCCCCAGGTGGGACAGTCTCTGGGTGGCCTTTCCTTCAGTCTCTGCTCCCAACTTAAACTCTTAACAAAGCCATATTTATAATCATCTTTTCCTAAAAACTGTGTATATTCTTTTTTCCTTGATACATTTGTCTGAGATAATTTAAAATTTAAAAATGGATTCAAAGCACATTTTTATGTTAAACACTATCTTTATGGTGGCCTTAGTGGTACATGTTTGTACTGCTAACACTTGGAAGGCTGCGGTATATAGCTCATAGATCACTAAGGATGGTGATGTGATCCTATAACCACAACACTATAAAAACAGTGCAGGAGGATTATTGCAAGTTTGAGGACAGCCTGATCTACATGAGTGAGCTCCAGCCAGCCACTAACACATAGTGAGACCCTTTTTCACAAAGCGTGTTTATGGGAAAAAACCTAGAATGATATAACAAAATGTTAGCAGTTTCTACGGACTGAGGTTGTGCTCAGTGGTAGAATGCTTGCCTAGCATGCCTGAGACTCAGGTTTTCTATCCATATTATGGAAATAAAATTGTTAATTATTTTTATTTCTAAATATGTGGGATTATTAGTATTTTTATTGTTGTTTCTTGCATTTACGTTTCTGTGGTAGATCTTTGTTGCATTTGTAACCAAATAATAGCTCAAGTTTTTGTAACTGTAATGTATATAAGCATCTATTTTTGTGTTTTATATTTGTATGTGGTTCCCTCACTTCTTAGGAGACAGAAGAAATTGATGAAGCACTGAAGATAGCAGGTTGTAATTTTGAACAACTAAGTAATGCTATAAAAGTAAGCATTTTGAGTAAATTCTACCAGGAGATAAAGCATGACTTCTTTATGAAAAAAAAACCTACTTTTTAATAAACTTTATTATAATAAGCTTGCAAATAAAACCATTATGTACCAAAATTCACCAGATCCAAAGTCTATACATATCACTGAACTTTTGTACAGTTAATTCACATTATATTTTGTACTTTAACTATTGAATATGTTTTTATATACTTATCACCAAAAGTCCATGGCCAAATTAGAACTAAAAAAAACAATTAGCTTCATAACCTCATCCGTAACTTAGGTCCATTACCTGAATTCAATCCTTCTTTATTCCTTAATGTTTACCATTTCTTTTTTCTCTCATACATGTTATACTATACACAAATATATATATATATATATATATATATATATATATATATATATATATACACATAAGTATTACTGGGTATGTTCTGCATATGAGTAAGAGCATGTGAGTGTTTTTTTTTTTTCTTTCTGAAATGGTGTGACTTCAGTTAATATTATACATTCTAAGCCCATTATTTCCTCTTGGTGGTGGTGGTGGTGGTGGTGTGTGTGTGTGTGTGTGTGTGTGTGTGTGAGTATGGAGGATTGAATCTAGAGTGTGATGCATGTGAAGCAAGCACTCTACCACGATCTACAGCCTCAGCCAAAATGACCTCTATAAATGTGTACATTTGGATGTATATCACTGAGGTTAGGTAGTAATATAATAATAGAGAAACTGGCAAAAGAATTGAAAACTACCCCTCCCCTATGACCTGCCAGGATTATGTCTGTAGCATTGTTATTATAAGAAGCTTAGTAAAATCAGAGGTTTTGAGGAGTCAGAATATGTACTTTCTGTGAACTGAATCTTTATATTTGTAGATAGCATTTACAGATAGCTTCTTGGTTAAGAATAGGAACCCTTAAAAAAAAAAAAAAAAAAAAACAGTGACGCCGGCCGTGGTGGCGCACGCCTTTAATCCCAGCACTCGGGAGGCAGAGGCAGGCGGATTTCTGAGTTTGAGGCCAGCCTGGTCTACAAAGTGAGTTCCAGGACAGCCAGGGCTATACAGAGAAACCCTGTCTCGAAAAACCAAAAAAAAAAAAAAAAAAAAAAAAAAAAAAAAAAAAAAAAAAAAAAAAAAAAGAATAGAAACCCTTGCCCTTGTCTCCCTCTCAGTGTTGGGTCCTCATTTGTCTTGATCCTGTGCAGGTGTTCAGTGTGTTGCCACAGTCTTTGAGTTCATATATACATTAATCTTTGTTGCTTCTAGAAGACCTTGTTTCTTTGCAGTCATCCATTACTGCTGGCTCTTACAGTCTTTCTACCTCCCTGTCCATATAGCTATCTCAGTGTTGGTAGTGCAGGAGTTGTTGAAAACATCCCATTTAGGACTGAGTGCATCAAAGTGTTTCACTCTCCACACATTATTCAATTGTAGATCTTTGGTGAGGTTATTATGTTTGACATCCTGAGTTTTTCATTTCCAGTTTTACTTCATTTGGGGTTTTTTAGTAATTCTGTTTTTACTTTCATGTCTTAAAATGTTTATCATTCAACTGTCTGTATATTCATAGTCTTCATTAAACATTTATTCCAATCTTCTTTAAGGCACTTGAACATATTCAGAATTGCTGTTTTGAAGTCTTTGTGTTGTGTTTCATCTACCTTGCTTTTTTGAGGCCTATTACAGTGGGTTACTGGCTTCTGAAGGAGGCATATTATCTTTACTGTTCATATTTGTATTTTGCAGTGGTATCTAGGACTCTGGGGTTATGACATTTTAGGTGTTTCTTAGTTTAGATATCACAATTGTTCTTGTTGGCTAGGTGTTCATTATTTGTCTGCTGTTGGCCATTCTGGATCCTAAGCAAGTATGGTAGCTCTGGGATCCCGGGGAGAGAGTAGGTTTGTAGGCGATACAAAGGAATTGAGGTGGGCTAAGAAGAAAAGCTAAGAAGAGACTGGAGGGAAGAGCTAGGGAAAGGTCTGCATCACGAAGCAGAGTTCCTGGGGAATGGAGGTAGTGTAGGAGGAGGGACTCCTGCCTGAAGTAGGACTAAGAGTAAATCTGGAGTCAGAAATGAAAGAGTTAAAGGACCCTGGGTCTGGACCAAGAACTGAAATGTGTTTTCTAACTTTGTTCTGGGTGTTTGTTTTATTTTATAATTTAGAGAACCCTGCTGTAGAAGAACATCAGTGGTCCAAAATGGCTCTTGTCCTATAATGACAAAAAGGGATAAGAAAAAGGTTATAAAGCCTATCCATAGGTTTATAGGTGTTAACTGCTTTTTTTCTGTTTTGCCAAGTTAACAGTATAAAAAGGCCTACAAGATATGATCTTACTAACAAGGGCCAGAGTATGAAGTTGAACTTAATGGTTTGTTTAATTTATTAACACCTCTGTGGCTGTTTGGGAATGTCTAGAAAGTATCTTTTATATCCAACGTTATATTGATGATACAACTACTACAAAATTAAAATACAAGTTAGTTCATTGAATTTTTTTTTCCAGATGCTTGATAGCACACAAGATCAAACAAGACAAGAGACACACAGTCTAACAGAGGCTGTGGAGAAACAATTTGATACACTTCTTGCTTCTCTTGATTCCAGGTAATAACTTAAAAATACAGATTGAATGAAACTGAAATTCTTAACATAACTTGTCACTCTGTTCCTTTGTTTGTACTAATGTAACACGTTACCTTAAAACAAGCCTAGAAGGTAGTGGGTGAGTCTAGGTGAAGTGACTCATACCAATAATTACAGTATTCTGGAGGCTGATGGAGTTGGGTTTCTGTGAATTTGAAACCAATCTAGGCAACACTAAGAGGCATAATAGAAAGAAACAAAAAGATTTTTACTTAAATTCAAGTGAAAACTTTTTATACTTCCAAAATTTTGTCTATCTGCTTTTTAATTCCAAAGCTAAACTAACTTTAAAGTTAATAAGTTTCTTTCATTGTCTTTGTTCCCTGCCCCTCATAGCTCTCACTCTCCCATGCATTTGCGTGTGTGTGTGTGTGTGTGTGTGTGTGTGTGTGTGTGTGTGTGTGCGCGCGCGCGCTTATCCTAGGCTGAGCACAAACATGACCCTCTTGCTCCAGTTTTCCAAGTGCTATTTCAGATCTAAGCTTCCACATGTTTTTCTTACAGCAATTAACAAAGAAAATATTTTTCATAGCCTAACTCATATTGTAGAATTCACATATTTGGATAAATACAAACCACTTTTTCTTCTACATGGGCCTACCATTTTCTTATATGTGATTAAAAAAATCATATGAATCATAATCATATATGTGATTAAAGAATCACAAATGTGATTTTTTTTTTTTGAGACAGGGTTTCTCTGTGTAGTTCTGGCTGTCCTGTAGACCAGGCTGGCCCACAAACGTGATTCTTGAAATCACATTTAAAGAAATGGGCTCATGAAACTTTTGATATGACCAAAGCAATATGCTTAGTAATGTCATTTGTCACTACACCAATGCTTAATTTCCTTACATTATTATGGCATTTTATGTCTTGTGCATAAAACATTTGAATTTCTCCCCTTCAGTGCTAGACACTAGAAGGCCTGGCACATGGTCTGCAAGTGTTCTGTCATTGAAGTATGTACCTAGGTGCAAACCTTTTTATGAAATTCAACTGATTTGTTATTTCTTTTGTTATAGGTCATCTAACAAAAGAACTTATAACATATAAGTCAGGCAGGCAGGAGCCTGAAGCAGAAATCTTAGAGAAATGTTGCTTGCTGCCTTGTTCTTTGGCTTAGCTAGTTTCCTTACACAACCCAGACCCATTTGCCCAGGGATGGTGTTTCCCAGTCAGGTGGATCCTTCTACATCAGTCATTAATCAAGATAACCTCTCATTGAACAGGGCCACAAGCCAGTCAAGGCAGTTCTTCAACAAAGATTCTCTCTTTGCTGGTGACTCTAGTTTATGTCAAAAAACCCCAACAAGCACACATAGGTTTCTTTGGATGTTGTCTTAGTAACTTTTCTTTTGTTGTGAAGAAACGCCATAACTGAGGCAACTTATAAGTGGTCACTTGCCTACAGTTTCAGAGGGTTAGTCCATCTCATGGTGGGGAGCATGGCAGCAAGCAGGCCGGAATGGTTCTACAGAAGTAGCCGAGAATTCTTTATCTGATCTACAGGCAGCCCACTTAGAGAGACTGGCCTAGCCTGAGCTTTTGAAATCTCAAAACCCATCCCCAGTGACACACCTCCTCCAGCAAGGCCACACCTCTTAACCCTTCCCAACAGCTCAGAACCAAACATTCAAATATATTAGTTTATGGGAGCCATACTTATTCAAACCACCACAGATATATAGCTGAGAGTGTTGGAGCTGGGTTGTACAGTGGTTTTATTTTTGTTTTTCTGAGACATCTTTATACTAATTTCCATAATGGCTGGATTCATTTATACTCCCATCAACAGTATATAAAAGTCCATCTTTCCTTTACATCCTTAACAGCACTTGTTCTTTTCTTATTGATAGTCAACTGTCTCTCCTTCCTTCCTTCCTTCCTTCCTTCCTTCCTTCCTTCCTTCCTTCCTTCCTTCCTTCCTTCCTTCCTTCCTTCCTTCCTTGCTTGCTTGCTTGCTTTCTTGCTTTCTTGCTTTCTTGCTTTCTAATTTTTTTCTTCACTTTATTTTATGTGTCTGGGTGTTTTGACTGCATGTATGTCTGTGTACCATGCATATGCAGTGCCTACAGAATCCAGAAGAGGGCATAATATTGCCTGGAACTGGAATCACTGGTAGTTGTGAGCTTCTGTGTAAATGCTGGGCATCAAACCTGTGTCTTCTGGAAGAACAGTCAATACCCTTATCCTCTGAACCACCTCTCCAGCCTTTTTCTGCCTCTTTTCTAACACAGCTTACTAAATATGAAATTCTGTTGACAGATTTTTTTTCCTATCACACTTTTATGTATATGTTTCAATTGCCTTCTGGCTTTGAAAGTTCCTCCTGAGAATTTAACCAATAATCTTTCTAGGAATCAGTTACATATGACAAATTGTATTTCTCTTCTTGCTTACATGATTGTTTCTCTGTCAACACACTGACTGTGTGGATTTATTTTAGATGGAGTTGGTTTGTAGATATCTCTCTATCAGATTTTGGAGATTTTTGGTGGGGGGGGCATTTATTACCTGTTTGTTATGTAGTCTTTTCCTATTTCCTCAGATCTTTCTTCTCCTTCTGTTTGTCTGCATATTGATATGTTACTAGTCCTGGAATCTCTCTTCCTTTTAAGGTTTTTCATTCTTGTTTTGCTATGTTACCCAGAAACAATTTTAATTGTCTTCTAAGCTTGCTGATTCTTGGTTCTGCTTCCACCAATGCCTCCTTCCTCTGCTTATTTTGTTTGTTTGTTTGTTTGTTTGTTTGACAGGTCCTTATTGTACAATCCAGATTGGCCTTAAACTCACCATGTAGCCCAGGCTGACCTCAAACTCAGAATTGTCTTGCCTCAGATGCTGGGATTACAAGAATATTCCACCATGCCCAGATTTCTAACTCAGGCTCTAATGCTAAGCAGTCATTCTATCCCTGAGAACATTTGCTGCCATGATTCCTTTTCATGTTCTTTTGTCTTGATATTAGAATTTTATTCTAATAAAGTTTTATTCTAATTTCTTCTTTTTCTTTATTTGTGTATTCCTTTGTTTCTTTGAACATATTTAAGACAATTGTTTCAAATCAGTCTACAAAGTCCAGTGCCTATGCTTCTTTAGAAAGTCTCTACCACTCTGTTTTCTTCCTTTGACTGAGCCATATTATGTTATAGTTGTTATTCATCCATGTCCCTGGTAGAATTTATGTTGAAACTTGGGGCTGGAAAACTAGCAACCTCTCTCAGTCTTTATACTCTGATTTCTTGCTGGGACATTCTTCATAGAATAGCTGACACATTTTGAGTCTAGGGATTGGTATAAGCTGAAAGCTTAAGGTCTGCTTATGTGTGGCCCAAGAAGTTCAGCTTAGCTTCTCCTTAGTTTCAAGTTATATGTTATATGTCTATGCATAATCTCTGACCCCTACAAAAGTATCTCATTGCAGCCTTCCTGAGCATCCCCAAGCTTTTCTACTGCCTAAGATCTAAAACAAATGATCAGTCCTTCAGACAGCACAAAACACACTTAACTAGTGTCATAGTCTGGTCTGTTGTTCTTCCTCTGGTTGGGAGTGAGGCACAAAATATCTTTTTTAAAAGTGCTATTTTCTAGAGTTCTCATCAGATATTAGCCAGTTTGGGGTTGGGTTTTTTTGTTTGCTTTTTGTTTTGTTTTGTTTTGTTTGTATATCCATGGAAGAATGAAACTTTCTTACTCCTTTCTAATGCCATTCCATATAGGTGAGCTTTTAGGAAATTACTAAACCTTAACAAAAGAGGCATGTCTCATTTAAAGAAACCACTTTCAAAAATTATTTATGTATCACCAAATGGTTTGAAGAATATCTATTTACTTTCAAAACCTAGCGTATTTTCTTTAGTATTAGCAAACTTTTTTTTTTTTGCTAGAGGCTAAATTTGATTTGGAGAAAATAATGAGAGATCATTTTGTTTAATGATTAAAATACTTGAATTTTTCAGTTTTCTGTTCAGACATGTTTAAATTGCTATAATAAGGTAATTCCTCCCTAGAGAAGAGAAAGGATTTGAGTAATGCTATGTAGCTAGTGAAAACAACTATTTCACAATTCAAGGGAATGTCTTGAAGATGATTGTTAATTGTCATTCAAGTTCTGGTTTGATGCTGTTCTTAAATCTCATTATATACTCTTATGTACTGTGTACCTATGGTAATATTTAAATGTGAGCTGCTTGACTTGGGTGCTGGGATCTGAACTTAGGTCCTCTGCAAGAAGAGTAGCATATGCTCTTAACGGCTGAGACATCTCTGCAACCTTTTTGTTGTTGTCTTTATTTACACATGGATTTCAATTGTAATTTGTTTCAGTTTAATTGAACCACATTATATGTTAAGTTTTATCAACTAATAAAATTAGCTTTACACGTGCTGTTCAGTTAGAACATGCCTCTTTTAGCCATATTATTTTAATTAAATTCATTATCAATGAAATGAACTTATTATTTTGGTTGAGTTCATTGCTTAGTGAAACTAGGAATACTACTAATACTAGTAAAAAAAAAATCACAAAATAACTTTGTCTTAAATAAAGGAAAAAGAGCTTGTGTGAAGAACTTGTAAGGCGTACAGAAGATTATTTATCAAAATTAGTAACAGTTAAAAGCTACATTGAAGAGAAAAAAAGCGATTTGGTTGCAGCTATGAAGATAGCAAAAGAACTCAAATCTGCTCCTTCTCTGAGGACCTACTGTGACCTGACTCAGGTAATATTAATGCACCTATGTGAATTAGTGCTGTGTGACTTACTTACATACTCTAGAATATAGACTTGCTGTGTAGGACCTAAGAGTTCGTTTTTCCAATTACACTAAACTCTACAAGTACTTCTGACTTATGGGATTATAGTCTGATAAACCCATTATCAAGTTAAAAATATTTAAAAACAAAATGTATTTAATACAAATAACCTACCAAATGGCATGACTTAGCAGAAGTATACTATAGAAAGTCCACTGCTTATTTTTTAATGGTTTAATTTTTTTCTATCTATCTATCTGGATTTTTGTGAGGGTTTTTTTTTTGTTTTTTTTTTTTTTTTTTTTTTTTTTTTTTTTTTTTTTTTTTTTTTTTTTTTTTTTTTTTTTTTTTTTTTTTTTTGGTTTTCCGAGACAGGGTTTCTCTGTATAGCCCTGGCTGTCCTGGAACTCACCTTGTAGACCAGGTTGGCCCTGGATTTTTGAGACAGAGTTTCTCTGTGTAACAGCCCTGGCTGTCCTGCAACCTGTTTTGTGGACTAGGCTGGCCCCATACTCATAGAGCTCCACCTGCTCCTTCCTCCCAAGCTCTGGCTTAGAGGTGCGCCCCACCACACCTGGCTTCATTGCTTACTCTTAGGACCACTGCCCAGCTTTGTAAGAAAGGATTGGCTCACAGAGATGAAAATCAAATTATGCTATCTACTGAATACATACTGTTTTTGAAATATTGTAGTATATGTAAAATAATACATATATTACATATTATAGTATATGTAATACAGTACACACACACACACACACATGAAAAAACTATGTGACTGTCTTTGTTGGTAATCGATACTACTTAGGTGTTTGAATTCTTTATTATTTTTTGTTTTTGTTTTTTTTTTTTAAGATTTATTTTATTTATTATACGTAAGTACACTGTAGCTGTCTTCGGACACTCCAGAAGAGGGAGCCAGATCGGATGGTTGTGAGCCACCATGTGGTTGCTGGGATTTGAACTTATCACCTTCGGAAGAGCAGTCGGGTGCTCTTACCCGCTGAGCCATCTCACCAGCCCCTGTTTTGTTTTTGATACAGGGTCTTTTTATGTAGGCCTGGCTGTCTTGGAACTTGTTATACATAGACAGAGTGGCCTAAAACACAGAGATTTGCCTATCTCTGTCATCCAAATGATACTATTACAGGCAAGCAGTACCAAACCTGGCAGTATTTTGAATTCTAAGACATACACTGTTACGTTCATTTAGCCTTTTAATATTTTTATAGTTTATAACATATAATCTTAAAATAACGTAATTTGACAATAAGGTGAAGCTGAGGTTTGTGGTACTTAGATTTTCATCACTACGATAAATATCTGAGATCATCAAACTTATAAAGAGTCTAGATTTTGCTCACAGTTTTGTGAGCACTCATGATTGGTTGGCTCTTTTGTTTAGGGTCTCTAGTGCACATCATGCACAGCAAAGCAAAACCATGTATTTTGTGGCCAGGGAGGAAAAGAGGAACATATTGGGAACTGACTGTCCTTTTCAGTGACATTATGCCAGTGACCTAAAACCTCATATTAGTCCTTACTTCTTGAAGGTTCCTAACATTGTTAGTAGCACCACCCTAGGTTTTTAGAGGACACTTAAGTTGCAGACTATAGAAGAGTTGTAAGACACTGAATTAAAGGTAAGGACCCATATGAGCAGCAAACAAAATGAGACTGTTTTCTTTCATGAGTTTATAGCTGAACTTTTGACTTTTTTTTTTTTTTTTTTGGTTTTTTGAGACAGGGTTTCTCTGTATAGCCCTGGCTGTCCTGGAACTCACTCTGTAGACCAGACTGGCCTAGAACCCAGAAATCCGTCTGCCTCTGCTTCCCAAGTGCTGGGATTAAAGGCGTGTGCCACCACCACCTGGCTTGACTTAAATTTTTAATTCAAGATCTCATTCCTCCTGTCTCCTATGTACACAATGTACAAATCAGGAAATAGTTGTTTCATCCAGTCCTGTTTTATAATCTTGGGCCTAAAGAGAAAAGTTGGGCAAAATAGAAATATCTTTCTTATAGAACAAATTGTCAGGACAAGATTGACAGTCTCCTCTTAGCTAACTCTGCTTCATCCTCTAAGTGCGAGAATCATCTATTAATCTTTATGTCCTCAGAGTCTTATTTCCCATAAATGAACAACTCAGATGATGCACTGAGGTATAGAATTAGAAGCTATTGATCTAATTGTCTCCAGAATCTCTAACTTTAAAGAAAAGACAAAGAATTTGCCATTTTCTTCTTCCTAATTTTCCACTAACTAATTCTAAAAATAGTATGTCTATATGCATGGTATTGAAAAAATAGTAATAAAATTTGGTGTTTACTCTGGTTAATTTAGTTAGGAAGAGAAGGCAAGAGGAGGAAGTGTTTGATAGTAACACAGATACATAACTCAGATAGTTACACCCTAATTATTTATTGGGTCTATCTGTTAATATATATCTCTAACTAACTTTAAATTCCTTTAGAGAATGTTGCAAGCATTTGATTTGTGTCCTTTACTTTGAGAAGCCAAAAAGTAACCTTAAATGTATTAATTTAATACCTAAAAGATCATTTTCCTTCTAAAAACCTCTTTTAGCTATATTTTTAATTAAAAAAATTCATATATGAAGTATACTTCTTTCTTGACTCCAGATTATCCGGACTTTGAAGTTAACATTTGAAAGTGAATTGTCACAAGTTAGTTCCATAATTCCAAGGAACGCCCCCAGGTGAGTAAGTCTTGATTCAGGAAACCATGTCAAGAGTTATTAAATACCAAGCAATTATAATTTGAAATTTTGGATCATACATGCTTCTTAGAGTGACAGCCTATAAGTTATTTAAATGCTTTTTAAGTAGCTAATGTTAGTAACTGTTATATAGAGAAGAAATAAATTTATGAGAACATTCATCTATTATGTTTTAGGTTAAATATAAATTGCACTGAGGCTATCTGCATGTTCAGCAGTATGGGAAAGATTGAATTTGAGGACTCAACAAAGTAAGTATTTTTAAGAATGGCAACATGCTGTTAGTATCTGATAATACCTATATCTAAAAGACAAGTGAATGTTTAATTTAATTCAAGAGCTAAAATGATCTAAAAGCTGCATTTCTACTGTTAATTTCTGTTTGTAATACTTTTTAAAAGACCTGGAAGAGATTGTTATTAGTGATTTATGTGCTTTGAAGCTCTTTGAAATTTACTCAGTCAACAAGCATTGAAAACTGATTTTTATGCTAGACCCCAACACTCTAGAAGACCAAGAGATAACCAGAGAAATTAAAATATATAAAAAACAAAAATCAGATAGCATGTATAATGGTTATAATAGTACATGTAGACAGGAGCTGATACAGAGGAGCAGAATGGCCATTCCTCTTGGTACACTAGAGAACTGGGGTAGATTCTGTTTTCACTGACCTGGGCAAATGGTTGACACTTGGAAAGGAGATCAAATGGAAGGTAGGCATCTGAGTAGCACGTAGACAGTAAACTAGCACGCCACATTGGAGCACCTGCTACAGTTCCATTCTCTGTATCCTTCTGTGTACAGCTAAATCCTTAAGGCTGTTCAGCTGTGCTGCTGTGTGGCAGCAGTTAAACTTTGTTTTCTACTTGCATGCTATGCAGTGTGACAGCTACTAACCAGCTGTTGCTTAAACACAAGTTAATTGATACTAAATAAAATGACAGATTTACTTCTTTGGTTTCATAAGCTAGATCTCATAAGTCACATGTCTTAGTATAATCATGCTGCTATAACAAAATGCCTGAATAAAAATTCATTTCCTCAGTCTAGAGTCTAGAAAGTTCAAAATCAGGGAGCTGACAAGTTATCTATCCGACGAGAGTCCTGGTCTCTGCTTCCAAGATGGCAGCTTACTAGTATGCATAAGGCCCTAGATTCAGACCTTATTCTGCAAAGAGGGGCAGATAGAGTTGACGCTTTCAGTGTTGTTGACGGTTCTATTGGATGATAAAAAACACTCAGAAGATTTTAAACATGAAAATAACAAAAACTAGATTGCATTTTTATTTTCATTTTATCTTTATTTTTGTGGTATGGTCTGTGTGTGTGCATGTGAGTGAACGTGCCTGTACTGTTTTTAATTGTCAGTTTGACACCACCTAGAATCATCTGAGAGGAGACACCTCAGCTGAGGAACTGCCTACCTTAGGTTGGTCTAAAAGCATGTCTGTGAGAGATTGCTTTATTAATCAATGCAGAAGGGTCCAGCCCACTTGGTGGCACCATTTCTAGTCCAGTGGTCTAGAGCTGTGTTAAACAGCTGGTTAAGTATGATCCTACAAACGAGCTAGCAATAAGGGTTCTTTGCTTGCGATGCCCTGACTTCCCTCAGTAATAAACAGTGACCTGGAAGTAACGGCCAAATAAATCCTTTTCTCCTCGTGTTGTCTTTATGGTCAGAGTGTTTTATCACAGCAACAGGGAAGGAAACTAGTATAAATAGCCTATTATCCTCTTTGTCATAAGGAAGACCTTGCTAGAGGAACACAGGGTACCAATCTTCCTGTAGGCAGTCCCTTGGGTTAGCTTTGGGGGTTTCCATAGATAATCAGCAACCTTTGCAGGCAGTAAGTTCTTTTAGTTAATTTCAGAACTTGAATATAGTTACTATCAAATATTTTTAAGGTTAAAAACTATCCTACCTCTATATAAAAGTCTTTGCTAATCTTGTGTTGATTTTAAATGACTACTCTGAGTTAAACATTTATGAAGGTAAATTCTATAAGCTGCGTGTTCTTATTATTAAATGACAAGTTTGCCCAATGGAGAAAGTATTGAAAAAGGTCAAGGGTAGTACTCTGGAAAAATATTTAAATCTAAAACAATAAAAAGTGATCTGAAATCTAAATAACATTTAGATGGTGCAGGGAGAGAAAGGATGTAGATAAACAGAAAAGTTTGGTGGTATATAAGGAAAGATTAGTGAGAGGGAGCTAGCTAAACATTCAGTAAGGTCTGGGGAGATTTACGGAAAGGTATTTATACTACAAGGTTGTTTACACACATGGATCCTTCATAAAGGTCTACCACACAACTTAGATTAATTTTCCTTAATGTCAAATGCGTACACTTTCTATTGAAAGAGGCAGATAAATATATATTGTTCTAAATTCATTTGCCTTTCTCTAATCTGTAAATTGGCCACTAGTTTCGTGAAAAATTAAGATCCGTTATGAGTTAACTAAAATGTAACCTTTTTGGACTCGTTCTCTTGCATTTAAAATTTTTTTAATTATAAATTTGATAGACTAAAAGTATCTGGATATGAGGACAGGGCAGAAAAATAGGAAGTAGGGCTGAGGAGATAGCTCAGTCAGTGACGTGCTGTTGTGCAGGGTCACCATGCAATACCAGAGTTCAGATCTCACCACCATGTTAAAGAGCTGGGCACCACAGATGAGTTCCCTGGAACTTGCTGAAGCCAGGTTCTGTGAGAGAACTTGTCTTGCCAAATAAATAAATAAATAAATAAGGTGGACAGTAGTTGATGAAGATATCAGAAATAAATCTCTGGCTTCCACACTTCTCTATGGTACACACAAGCATGCACTCATGCATGCTTGAGCACACACACAAACTAATAAACATACCAGACCCAGAGGATTCAGGTAATGTAACTATGAGCCTGGTAGAAGCTTAAGATTTGTACCCACATTCTTTCCTATTCTTTATCTTTAATATGACAAAATAAAGTAAGAAATAATGCTAATATGATTTAAATGAAATGCATAAGCCAAATCAAAATGACTTCTTTTGAAAAATCATGAAATTTTAGGATCAGATTTTAATATGACTATTTGAAGTTTTCCTCAGTTTTTCAATTATGGTATTCCTCCCTGATTTTTTAAAACCTTAAAGGTGGCCAGGTGTGCTGGCATACACCTGTAATCTCAGCACTTGGTAGGCTGAAGCAGGAAGATTATGCACTAGAGACCAGATTAATTCCAAGCCAACCTGAACCACTTAGAGCCTGCCTCAAACAAAACAAGAACAGAACAGAACAGAACAGAACAGAACAGAACAGAACAGATGATCTCAAAGGCTGCTTGGAGCTTTAAGTAAGCAGTTTCTTTGGGAATTTGGAAAGGGCAAGAGAGTTCTCTTGGGCCAGTGACCATGTTCTAAAATTAGATTGTATCTTAGGGTATGCAACTTTTTAAGGTTACCAAAAGTCATTGAAATTGTATGGTGTATGTTTATGCTTCAATGAAGCTGTTTACAAATATCTCTAGGTCACCTACAACTTTGATCTCTTGGTTTGTGTCACACTGTCACTAACAAATGAGAAAGAAATAGTTTGAAGATCAATATTAAAGTAGTCCTGCTGTGTATTTTTAAACAGATGTTACCCTCAAGAAAATGAAGACGGACAGAATGTTCAAAAGAAATTTAATAGTAAAAAGGAACTCTGTTGTGATGTATACTCATCACTAGAAAAGAAAAAGGTAGATACTGCTGTCCTGGCTGATGAAGCACCTGAACCTCCTTCGCAATCAGAGGCCCCTGACAGGCATTTAGAAGGGAAAAACAAGCAGCCGACAAAAGAGATGGTTGTGGTGGCATCTCCTAAGACTATCGCTGTACTGCCTCAACTGGGATCCAGCCCTGATGTGATCATTGAGGAAATTATTGAGGAAAACCTAGAATGTGAGTAAAATAAAAAAGGAAAGATTTCTTATTTATAGTTAATATTCATGTGCTTAGTAAAAACATGCTGCTCTGATCTTGTCTCATGTCCTCATCATGAGTTAGACCTATTGATTCCATGCACCTACCTTCATATATCCCAAAGTTGGAAAGTTGTTTGGGTTTTTTTGTTGTTGTTGTTGTTTTAGTTGTTTTATTTATTTATAATGGGTTGGGGGGGATGGGAGGGGTTTCACAGTATAATGCAGTCTGGTCCAGAATTCACTGTATAGCCCACCAGGATCCTATTTAAAGGAATCCTGCCTCAGTGACTTGAATGCTGGGATTGCTAACATGAGCTACCATGCCTGGCTTGCTTTTTAAAAGCCTATGTTGGCAAAGGCCTTTACTTCCAGCACTCAGAAAGTAGAGGCAGGCAGATCTCTATAAATTTTAGGCTACCCTGGTATACATAGTGAGCCCTGACCAGGCAGGGCTGTATGCTAAGACATTTTCTCAAACAAACAAACAAACAAACAAACACAGATACGGTATCTGGAGAGTTGGCTCAGCAATGGAAAGCTTTATTATTGTTGAAGAGGACCAGAGAGCCTAGGTTTGGTGGCTTACAACCATCTTTAACTCCAAATACATGGAATCCAACACTTCTTTCTGACCTCAGCAGGTACCAGGCACCCATCTATGAGTATACATGTATTCAGGCAAAACACCAATACACATAGAAATAAAGTAACATTTTAAAATTTAAAATAAGAAAATGTTGTTCCTCCTATGGGGCTGCAAGCTCCTTCAGCTCCTTCTGTCCTTTCTCTAGCTCCTCCATTGGGAACCTTGTGCTCAGTCCAATGGTTGGCTGCGAGCATCCACCTCTGTATTTGTCAGGCACTGGCAGAACCTCTCAGGAGACAGCTATATCAGGCTCCTGTCAGCAAGCACTTGTTGGCATCCACAATATTGTCTGGGTTTGGTGACTGTATATGGGATGGATCCCCAGGTGGGGCAGTCTCTGGATGGTCTTTCCTTTAGTCTCTGCTCTACACTTTGTCTCTCTATCGCCTCCCATGGGTATTTTATTCCCCCTTCTAAGAAGGACCAAAGTACCCATACGCTTGCAGCCCCATAGGAGGAACAACAATATGAACCAACCAATAACTCCCCCTCCCCCAAAGCTCTCAGAGACTAAACCACCAACCAAAGAGTACACATGGAGGGACTCATGGCTCCAGCTTTATATGCAGCAGATGATGACCTTGTTAGACATCAGTGGGAAGAGAGGCCCTTGGTCCTGAGAGGGCTTGATGTCCCAGTATAGGGGAATGCCAGGACAGGAAAGCAGGAGTGGGTGGATTGGTGAGCAGGGGGATGGGGAATGGAATCGGGGGTTTATGAAGGGGAAAACAGGAAAGGGATAACATCTGAAATGTAAAGAAAGAAAATATCTAATTAAAAAAATAAAATAAGAAAATGAAAACTTCTGAGGTGCATCCTTAATATTTAATGTACTTAAGGTATTTGACATTTTCATGTTATACATTTAAGTATGATATAAATGATACAAATAAGTGGCAGACAAAAATTCTGTTTAGAAACAATATGAACTAACCCAGAGCTCTCTGGGACTAAACCACCAATCAAAGAAAACACACAGAGGGACTCTTGGCTCTAGCTGCATATGTAGCAGAGGATGGCCTAGTCGGTCCTCAATAGGAGGAGAGGCTCTTGGTCCTGTGAAGGTTCTATGCCCCAGTATAGGGGAATACCAGGGCCAGGAAGCAGGAGTGGGTGGGTTGGGGAGCAGGGGGAAGGGAGAGAGGATAGGAGATATTTGGAGGAGAAATTAGGAAAGGGGATAACATTTGAAATGTAAAGAAAGAAAATATCTAATAAAAAATTCTGTTTGGAATTATACTGTTGTGAATATCATTTTATAACAACTTAAATATTATAATGGTTTACAGTGTTGGTATTCTGTCCATTCTTGTAGAAGTGGAATGCTACTGCTTTGTGTGATGTTACATTATCAATCTTCATAAGGACAGTTTTTAACACTGTTGTTTGTTTTACTGGTTGACTTTGCAGACCAGGCTTTTAATTGAAATTCATTTGAAATATTTTAATAGAATTTTAAACACATAGAAAGTAAAAGAGTAAAGAAAGGAGATTAAAAACAGACCTTTTAAAGGGGATAATAGTGCATGCTTGAGAAAATGTAGGCTTCTGAACAGAGATCCAGAATTAAATTTTAAATAAAAAAAGACAAGTCTTTCCTCTAAATTACTATCATTGATGTATGAATGACTTCAGATTACCTATTATGACATTACTTATAAGAAACCATGCCACTCTAGTGTTTTACCAATTTAACCACAGCTTCTTAGACACTAGTGTCTGGTCACTGTCAACATTAACAGAATTCCTAAAGTTATCTTATGTTTTTTTAAAGCATGCTTCACAGATGATCCTATAGAGACTTCTGGATACCCAAAAAAGCCCCCTCAGAAAGAGCAGTCTGCTCCTGTTGGATCAAAAGCAGGTATTTGAACAACTGCTCACACATGATAGAGTGGAGTTTGCTTGTTATATGGTGACTGTTTCTTAATATGTACACAAAGAACATTTTACCACCCAAAGCTGTTTTCCTTTTAATGCTATAAGTTTTTATTATCTGAAAATTACTTGAAAATTTATAGTTTCTCACAGTTATAACCTTTGGTTATATAGTTACTTTGGTTCTTCAAATTTAATACCTATTTAAATTTATGGTGCAAAGTAATAGGTTTTTTCATAATATTCTCACATATATGTCAATAAACTTGTCTCTTTAGTTCCCCTCCTGCCACATGCTTGTCTTTTTCCTTTTCCCAGATGTTCCTCTCTGCTTTCTTTTTTATCCTCTCTGCTTTCATGTCATATGTTCCATTATATTCTCTTCCTCTTTTGTTATTTCTTTTAAATCTTACTCTCCTCTAGTTTCTAACCTATTGACCTGTACACATATGTGCACGTGTGCATGCATCCATGCACACACAGACATTTAAAACTAGATTCTGCATATGAGAGGAAACACTGTATTTAATTTCCTGACTCTGCCTATTTCATTTGACATGATTTCCAGTTCCATCCATTTTCCTACAGATATCATGATTTCATTTTTTATGACAGCTGACTAAAATTCCCTTGTGTAGATACTTCATTGAATCTTGTATTAGTTCCTTTCTTGATGCCATGACAAGATACCTGACTAAAGGAGCTTTAGGATCTCCTCAGGCTCACAGTTAAGGTACAGCTGGCCCATGATGACATAGGAGGCGTGGCAACAGAGACCTAAGGACACTGGGCGCATTTTCTTTGCAATCAGGAAAAAGAAAAGACAAATGTTGTTCTACTCACTTTCTTTTTATTCAGTGCAGGACCCCAACCCTGGAATAAAGCCACTAATATTCAGGGTCAGTTTTCCCTCCTCAGTTAAACTTCTCTGGAATTGGCATTGAAAACATACTAAGAGGTTTGTTTGTCTTGTAAATCTTGTCAAATTGATTATCAAAATTAACCATCACAGGTTCACCCGCTGTCAACTTGAAAACAAAATACTATCCTTGGCCCCAAAATACTATGCCCACCTCACAATGCAATTATCCATTTATAAACACTATTCAAATATTCATTTTCTTCTGGGATTTAAGGAAGCTCATTAGTACTGTGAGACTCTGTAAACTTTTTTGAAAAGGTAAATACTTCTTGTACACATTGTCACAGTATAAGCATTCCTACTTTACAAGTAAGGAATATGAGCATAGTATGGTGGTTAGCTTTGTTTTGGTTTTGTCCACGTTGAGCGAAGCTCAACTAGGAGAGAGAAACTCAGTTGAGAAAATACCTCTATCAGATTGGAATGTGGGCAAGTCTGTGGGGGCATTTTCTTGATTAATGATTGATGTGAGAGTTCCCAGACCACCGTGGCTGTTGCTATCCTTGAACAGGTGGTTGTGGGTTATATGAAATGCATATTGAGAGAGCCATGGAGAACAAGCCAGTAAGCCATGTTCCTCCATGGACTCTGTTTTCAGGTTCTTGCCTCGAGTTCCTGTTCTGACTGCCCTTCATGATAGACTGTAAGGTGTGAGACAAACCGTCTTCTCCCAGCTTGCCTTGGTCATGGACTTTATCACAGAAATGGAAGTCAGACTAAGACACCTAGCAAGGAAAGGTTGGACTCATGTAGGACTAAAACCATGTAGGGCAAACATCAAACGCTATAGCGCCATGCCCAGCACCTGGAGCTTGGAATAGAATCCCACCCCGTAGGCCCCAGTGGGCTTGAGGAGGGCCCCATGTTTTCCCATGCTTATAGTTCTGCCTCCTGTAGCACAGAGAGCCTCTCTGTTGAGACACCTTCACTCCAGAGTGACATCCCTTTGTCTTGGCATTGCCCACATCCTGTGGTCTCCATTCCAACTTGACTTTCACCTTCACAGGTTTACATAGTGGCCTCTTGGGGACTCCTTGTAGGGAATTTTACACTGCCATGTTTCCCATCCTTAGCAACTCTGTAATCTTGGTGAGAGGCTTAATGATCCTATAATCCTTGAATTTTGTTGTGTCCCTGCTAAGTCAGAACCATTTGAACAGCACTGCCAAGTCCTGCTGCCATATTGAGATATAATTTGGTACCCTTCTACCACAGCTGTACTGTATATCTTTATCACAGGATTTTAGAAAACACACTCCTAAACAATTGTTTTTCAATAGTAGCTCATTCAGTTGTCTTTTAAAAATCATTTTGCCCTTTTTATTGAAAAATAGATTCTTTTCTCATATAGTATAACAGTTGCTCCTCACTCTTACTCTTCACAGTTCCTCCCTTCCCATCCAGATCCCACTCTATTTCTGTCTTTCATTAGAAAAAAATAGATTTCTAAGAGATAACAAAAGAGTATAAAGTAAAATTTAAGATAAAATAAAAACCATCACATCAAGACTAGACTGAGCAACCCAGCAGAACAAAGAGCCCCAAGAGAAGGCACAAGAATCAGAGATCCGCTCATTCACACACTTAGGAGTACCCATGAAAATACTAAACTGAAAGCTATAATATATACACAAAGGACCTCATACAGACCCATGTAGGTAGGCCCTGTGGTTGCTGCTTCAATCTGTGAGTACATATGAGCTTTCTTTAGTTGATTTGGAGGATTTTGTCCCCTGAGCTCTGAGGAGAGGGGTTTTATGGAGACATTCCACTTAGAGATGTGTGTTCCAAGGTGTGTGTGTGTGTGTGTCTTTCCATATTGTCTGACTGTGGATCTCTGTATTTGTTCCCATCTGCTGTAGGAAGTTTCTCTGATGATTTCTGAATAAGAGGCTAATCTATGAGTGTAGAGAAGGTCATTAGGATTTATTTTATCATTTCTTTTTTTTTAAAGACTGGTAGGATTTGATTTTATTCTAGGTCTCTGGACTCTCTAGTCTCTAGTTCTTGGTCACATAATCAGTATTGGGTTCTATCTCCTGAAGTGGGCCTTAAAGTCAAATCAGATATTGGTTGCTCACTCCCACAAGCTTTGTACCACCATTGCTCTAGCATATTTTGCAGGCAGAGAGCATTATAGATCAAAGGTTTTGTAGATATGTTTGCTTTCTCTTTTGTTAGCCTCTAGATTACATTTTCATACCAAAGAGACTAGAATGAGTAAAGGTTCTATGTAGGAACCAGCTTGATCATCCCATGTTCAGTGAGTTGTGTTTGTGTTGTCTTCAATAGTGGGTGCTTACTGTTAATTTTTGGAGAGCAACCTATGTCTTGGCAACAGCCTGAGTTGTTTAGGAATTCCCATGGGACTTTGCTGTCAGTTTGTGGAGAGTACCCTATTGTCTTGGCAACAGCCTGGGTTGTTTAGTGATTTCCATGGAATCCCTTTGCCCAACAACTCAATTGGATGTAACCCAGTCTCGGCATTGGAAACTTTGGTGACAAAAATGTCTAGTTGTCTCCCCCATTATTTGGAGAATTCATTAGGATCATCTTCATATATTTTAGGAGGTTTCCACTGTGCTAGGCTTTCATATCATCCTTCAAATGACCCTCAATTCTAGCTGTCTCCCTACATTTTCTCCCTCAATCCTATCTCTCCTCCCTTCCCCTCCCAACCTGATTCTCCCCATCTAATCCCCCCAGTCTCCTTGATTTTCATTTATTTAATGCCTAATATCCACATATAAGCAAATACAGACCAAATTTATCTTGTTCTGGTTTACCTCAGGATTTTTTTTTCTAGTTTGATCTATTTACCTGTTCAAGAGGTTGTCTCTTGTGCCAATGTATTCACGGTTATTCCTCACTTTTTCTTTTAACAGGTTCAGTGTGTAGTTTTCTGTTTAAGTCTTTCATCCATTTGTAGTTGAGTTTTGCACAGGGTAATAAGTATGGATGTAAACGTGTAGACATCCAGTTTGACCAGCACCATTCATTGAAGATGCTTTTTTTCCCATTGATTTCCCTCTGTCTCTGTGTGTCTGTTTAGTTTCTGTTTCCATGGTCTGTCCATTGCTAAGAGTGGGGTGTTAAAGTCTCCCACTATTATTCTTGGGATGCAATATATGCTTTGAGCTTTAGAAAAGTTTCTTTTATGAACATGGGTGTCCTTGCATTTGGAGCATAGATGTTCAGGATTGAGAGTTGATTTTAGTAGATTTTTCCTTTGACCAGTATGAAGTGTCCTTCCTTATCCTTTTTGATAACTTTTGGTTGAAAATCAATTTTATTTGGTATTAGAATAGCTACTCCAGCTTGTTTTTTGGGATCATTTGCTTGGAAAATTGTATTCCCACCTTTACTCTGAGGTAGTGTCTTTGTCACTGAGGTGTGTTTTCTGTATGCAGAAAAATGCTGGGTCCCGATTACGTATCCAGGCTGCTAATCTATGTCTTTTTATTAAGTTATTGAGTCCATTGATATTAAGAGATATTAAGGGAAAGTGATTGTTACTCCCTGTTATTTTGTTGTTAGAGGTAGAATTATGTTTATGTGGCTATCATCTTTTGGGTTTGTTGAAAGATTACTTTCTTGCTTTTTCTAGGGTATAGTTTCCCTCCTTGTGTTGGTGTTTTCCATCTATTATCCTTTGTAGGGCTGGATTTGTGAAAAGATATTGTGTAAATTTGGTTTTGTCATGGAATATCTTGTTTTCTCTGTCTATGGTAATTGAGAGTTTTGCTGGGTATAATAGTGTGGGCTGGCATTTGTGTTCTTTTAGGATCTGTATTTCATCTGCCTAGGATCTTCTAGCTTTCATAGTTTGGGGTGAGAAGTCTGTCTGGTGTAATTCTGATAGATCTGCCTTTATATGTTACTTGATCTGTTTCCTTACTGCTTTTAATATTTGTTCTTTGTTTAGTGCATTTGGTATTTTGATTATTATGTGATAGGAGGAATTTCTTTTCTGGGCCAGTCTATTGGGAGTTCTGTAGGCTTCTTGTATGTTCATGAGCATCTCTTTCTTTAGGTTAGGGAAGTTTTCTTCTATAATTTGTTGAAGATATTGACTGACCCTTTAAGTTGGGAATCTTTGCTCTCTTCTATACCTATTATCCTTAGTTTTGGTCTTCTTCATTGTGTCCTAGATTTCCTGGATGTTTTGGATTAGGAGCTTTTTGCATTTTGTGTTTTCTTTGACTTGATTTGTCAATGTTTTCGAAGGTATCTTCTGCCCCTGAGTATCTCTCTTTTATCTCTTGTATTCTGTTGGTGATGCTTGCATCTATGACTCCTGATCTCTTTCCTAGGTTTTCTAACTTCGGGGTTGTCTTTCTTTGTGATTTCTTTTTTTTTTGTTTGTTTTTTTTGTTTTTTGTTTTTTGAGGCAGGGTTTCTCTGTGTAGTCCTGGCTGTCCTGGAACTAACTCTATAGACCAGGCTGGCCTTGAACTCAGAAATCCGCCTGCCTCTGCCTCCCGAGTGCTGGGATTAAAGGCGTGCGCCACCACGCCGTGATTTCTTTATTGTTTCTATTTCCATTTTTAGATCCTGGATGGTTTTGTTCATTTCCTTTACCTATTTGGGTGTGTTTTCCTGTAATTCTTTAAGGGGTTTTTGTGTTTCCTTTTTAAAGGCTTCTACCTGTTTACCTGTGTTCTCCTGTATTTCCTTAAGGGAGTTATTTAAGTCCTCTATCATCATCATGAGAAGTGACTTTAGATCTGAGTCTTGCTTTTCTGGTGTGAAAAAAGTCCTCTACCAGGACTTGCTCTGGTAGGAGAATTGGGTTCTGATGATGCCAAGTAACCTTTGTTTCTGATGCTTCTGTTTTTACACTTGCCTCCCACCATCTGGTTATCTCAAGTGCTACCTGCCCTCTCTATATCTGACTGGAGCCTGTCCTTCCTGAATCCTGGTTGAGTCAGAATTCCTCAGAGTTCAGTTGTCTGTGTGATCCTGTAATTCCAGGATCCTGAGATCCTGAGATTCTAGGTGTGTCAGAGTTCCTGGGAATCAAGCTACCTCAGAGACCCTGAGATCCTGATGTGTCCAAGCTCCTGGGATCCTGGGTGTGCTAGAGTGCCTGGGAGTGGAGCCTCCTCTGGGGGCTGTGGGACTGTCTACCGAGTTTGTGCTCAAGGTAAACCAGGGCTGACTGGAAGGAACCAAAGCCATTGATCAAGGCAGGGTTCTTGTGTTCTTGGATCCTGCTGGTCCCAGTTACTCCCAGTGGTGTTGGAACAGATAATGTGTTCTACTCACCCCTGATCCTAAGATCCTGGGTGTGTTAGAGCGCCTGGGAGTAGAGCCTACTCTGAAGGCTGTGGGACTGGCCACCGAGTTTGCGCCCAAGGTAAGCCAGCGCAGACCAGGAGCCCCCAAAAAGTCTTCATACTCAAGTGTTTCAGGTTTTTTGTTTGTTTGATTTTTGTTTTTTGTTTTTTTCTCTTAGTACTGTAAAGTTTTAGTTGTAGAGATCTTTAACTTCTTGGTGAAGTTTATTCCTTGGTAATATTAAATATATTGTGAATGAAATTTTTCTGATTTCTTTATAAGCAAGTTCATTACTGGTATATAGAATGGCTGCTGATTTTTATGGATTAATTTTTATACTCTGTTTTTTATTGAAGGTGTTTATTAAGTCTAAATGTTATCTGGTAGAGATTTTAATATTTTAAGCAAATTATTATGTTATCTGCAACTATGGATACTTTGACTTTTTTCCTTCTTTATATCTTTTCTCTTAGTGACATAGCTGAGACTTTAAGAATTGTATTTGTGAATAAGAGAACAAAATCATGTACCTGATTTTAAAAGAAATGCTTTTAGGTTTTTCCCCATTTCATATAATGTTGGCTGTATATGACCTTTATTATGTTGAGATGTGTTCCTCCTACTTCTAGCCTTTTCAAGGCTTTTATTGTAAAGTGATACTGGACTTTCTCAAAGGCCTTTTCTTTGTCTTTGGATGATCCTTAAGTCCATTATGTGTTGTATTAAATTTACCAACATGCTTTTATTGAATCAACCTTTAATCTCAGGTATAAAGCCAACTTGGTTATGGTATACTATCTTCTTAATGTGCTATTGAATTCAGTTTTTAAGAATTTTATTGATAACTTATTTTTGTGTTTATCAGGGGAAATTGGTATATAGTTTTGTTGCTGCCATCTTTCTCTGGTTTGGGTAGAACTGACTTCATAGGATCAGTTTGTTAAGGAGGATGGTGTAAGGTCTTTCTGAAGGTCTGATATTATCTGGAGTAAATACATCCAGTCCTGGGTTTGTGTAGGTGTACAGCTTATCATTGCTTCTTACAGACCTGCTAGCTTAGATCTTGATTTAGTTTTGCTAGGTCTTCTAGGTCTAGGAATTTACTCATTTCTTCTAGGTTTTCCAATTTTTTAAAATATAATTTTCAAAGTATTCTATAGTGATCCTTTAGATTTTACTGGAATCTGTCAATACTTCTGCCTCGTGGGTTCTATTGCTATGAAGAGACACCATGACAACAGCAACTCTTATACAGGAAAGCATTTAATTGGGACTGGCTTGCAGTTCAGAGGTTTACTCTATTGTCATGATAGTAGGAAGCATAGCAGCACATGGACATATATGGTGCTGCAAAGGTAGATGATAATTCTAAATTCAGACTGGCAGACAGCAGAAAGAGAATGAGACCCTGGACCTAGCTTGAACATCTGAGACCTCAGAACCCAGCCCCAGAGATACATCCTCCAGCAAAGCTATACCTATTCCAACAAGACCACATCTTCTAATAATGTCATTACATTATTAGTGTATGAAATAGGCCCTATGATCATATCCCAAAACACCATAATCTACTTCCAGGCCCCCATAGACTTGTAGCCATATCATAGTCTCCATTGCCTATCATAGTATCAGCACTGTTTAATGGTCCAAAGTCTTTTTAGAGACTCACACAATCTCTTAACTGTAATCCCCTGTAAAAACAAATGAAAAAGAAGATCAGATACTTCCAACTTATAATGGCACAGGATATCCATTACCATTCCAAAAGGGTGGAAAGGGAACATAGTGAGGAAATACTGGATCAAAAGCCAGGTAGGCAAATTCCAAATTAAGCATCTCCATGGCTGATGTCATAATATTTTTCTAATCTCCAACTCCTTTCAGCTTTGTTGTCTACAAAACACTTCTTTTTTTTTTTTCCGGGCTGATTCCACTTCCTGTTAGCTTTCTTCAGCAGGTATTCCATGGCTCTGGCATCTCTAATATCTTGAGGTCTCTAAGGAAATCAAGGCTTCATCTTTACAGCTTTGTGTAATGGCCCCTCTGGCCTCCATGCAGGAATACCTCTGACAGGTGCCTATCCTCAGTGGCCTTTCTTAGTCTCAGAGGTAGATTCTATAACACCTTTCTCTTATCCTTGACTCTAAACTCAGAACCACATGACCAAAGCCACTATCTTCTGCCACTTGCTAGGGTTGGAACATGGCCCCCTCATTTAAATACATTTTCATCAGCTTTCTGTTTTTGGTTTCCTTCACTGTCTAAGCTTGGCTGTCCTGGAATTCACTCCTTTGACTAGGCTAGTCTTGAACTCAGAGATCTGCCAGCCTCTACCTTCTTAGTACTAGAATTAAGGTGTACATCACCATGCCTGGCACTAAGCTTTTCTTTAATTCCTTTTTACAAGTTGGAAGCTTAACTGCGTGGAGTCTTGCTCTGGTGTCACCACTCCCTCTATCCCACTTAGCATCAGGCTTTTCTTTAATCTGTTTGCACTACATGGTGCTCCTTTTCTCCTCCAACTATACATTTTATATTTCTGTCTGCTCAGCTTGCTCCTTTTCATTATAGATCTACATAAGACTGCCTAGTAGTGGAAGCTAGGTTGATTGAAAATGTCCTCTGCCAAAGCTGTTAATCCATAACTCTTAAATTTATCCTAAGGCAGATTTTCTAGACAAGGGCAGAAAGCATCCACATTCTTCACCAAAATATCACAAGAATGATCTCTAGGCCAATACTAATATTATTCTCATCTGAAACCTGTTGGAGGGGCACAGTTCAAATCACTCTTACCACCACTGTCTTCCACGATCCTAATAGTAAGGTCCATTAAGTCCCACTTTAAGTGTCATGGCGGTGGTGGCCACGCCTTTAATCCCAGCACTCAGAAGGTAGAGGCAGGTGGATTTCTGAGTTCGAGGCCAGCCTGGTCTACAAAGTGAGTTCCAGGACAGCCAGGGCTACACAGAGAAAACCTGTCTCGAAACCCCCCCCCCAAAAAACAAACAAATAAAGTTCTAAATCTAAAGTGTTCAATATTTCTCCAAAGAAAAGCATGGTCAGGCCTATCACAGTAATACCATAGTTCCTGGTATCTAATTGGATACTTAGTTAAGATATCTATTGCTGTGAAGAAACTACATGGCCACAACACTTATGAAGGAAAGCATTTAATTGAGGCTGGCTTATAGTTCAGTTTTAGTCCATTGTCATCAAGGCAGGAAGCATAGTGGGACACAGGACACAGGCAGACATGCTGCAGAGGTAGCTGAGAGCTCTACATCTGGATCAGCAAACAGCAAGCAGAGAATGAGACCCTGGGCCTGCTTGTGCATCTTAAGACCTCAAAGCCTGCCCCACAGAGACATTTCCTCTAACAAAGCCACCCCTACTTCATCAAGGCCACACATCCTAATAGTACCACTCCCTAATGAAAATGACCTATTTTCATTCAAAACACCACTACATCTCTCTTTTTTTATTTATAATTTTATTAGTTTATAGTCCTCTCTTTTGATTAAATTTATTAAGATTGCCAATCTTACTTTTCTTTCAGAGAATCAATTCGGTATATTCTTTTAGTCTTCATTAATTTCTAAGCTTATCTTTCATTATTTCTTCTGCCAGCAGCATTTGGCTTGATTTTGTTATTCTGAGACTTGGAAGAATATCATTAAGTTATTTGGGGGCTCTAGGGGAGTTGAGACAGGGTTTTACATAGCCCAAAGTAGCCTCAAACTCACTTTGTAAGTGAAGATAATCTTGATCTCCTAGTCCTCTTGCCTCCGCCTCCCAAGTTCTGATATCACCATGTGTGGATCACCATGTGTGGATCACTCATTTTTGTTTGTTTGTTTGTTTGTTTGTTTGTTTGTTTGTTTTTGGTTTTTCGAGACAGGTTTTCTCTATATAGCCCTGGCTGTCCTGGAACTCACTTTGTAGAACAGGCTGGCCTGGAACTCAGGAATCTGCCTGCCTCTGCCTCCCCAGTGCTGGGATTAAAGGCATGAAGGAATACTTGAAAGCTACAAACTTACTCTTAGGACTGCCTTAGCTGTATTCCAGACATGCTGATAAGTTGTGATACTGTTTTCATTTGATTCTAAGAATTTTGTTCTGTCTTGAGAGGGTCTCACTGTGTAACTTTAGCTGCCCTAGAACTTGCTATGTAGACCAGGCTGTCCTGGAGCAGCCGCTGCCTGCTGAGTGCTGGGATTAAAGGTATGCACCGCCACACTC
The DNA here is from genome assembly GCA_902729485.2 of Mus minutoides. Classification (NCBI taxonomy): domain Eukaryota; kingdom Metazoa; phylum Chordata; class Mammalia; order Rodentia; family Muridae; genus Mus; species Mus minutoides. The sequence continues at coordinate 104,203 of LR749883.1, forward strand.
AGATTGGATTTTAGGACATTTTTAATTTATTCCCTCACTCTCTCATTTCTTTGAGTACCACCAGTTGACCTAGAATTCATCAGTTCTTTTGTATTTGCTAAGCTTTCTTTGTAGCCTATAATTTTGTATGGAAGATTCCATGGACTGCTAAAAAGAATGTATATTTTATATTTGTTAAATGGAATATTCTGTAGATAATGGTAGATCTAACTGCTGCATGAGATAGTTTAACTTTTGTTTCTTTGTTGATTTTTAGTTTAAATAAAAATGTGTTGAAGTAGCTGCCTGATTTTCCATGCCCTTTAATGTTTGCTTTATGAAAGAAGTCCCAACACTTAGAATACATATATTTACAATTGTTATATCTTCTTGATGTATTGTTCCTTTTATTGTTATGTAGTGGTCTTTATCTTTTAAGTACTTCTGTCTTGAATAGCTGTACAATTTAACTTTTATTCCTTTGACTCTTGGTCTGTGAATATCTTTTTCAGTGAGATGATTTGCTTTGGAGACAACAGAATAGCCAGATATTTTTGTAATCTAGGCAACTAGTTTGTCTTTTAAATGGTGACTTGAGGCCTGTCTTGATTACTTCCTTCACCAAGGTTGCACCTTTTAATTCTTCCTGAACAGTTCCATCAACTGGGGACCAAGCATTCAATTAAGATTATGGTGTCTGTTATAAGACACCATGGCCAATGCCACTTACAGAAGAGTTGATTTGGGGCTTGCAGTTTCAAGGGTTAGAATTCATGACCATCATGGCAGGAAGCATGGCGTCAGACAGGCATGGCACTGGAGCAGTAGCTGATAATTTGAAACATAAATGACACAGAAAGAGCAGGATAGGAATGGCATGGACCTTTGAAACCTCAGAACCTACCTCTTCTGACATAATTCCTTCAACAAAGCCACACATAATTCTTCCCAAATAGTTCCACCAATTTGGGACTAAGCATTCAAATGTCTAAGCATACGGGGGCATTCTCATTCAAACCACAGTCTATTTACACGTCAGGCCATTTCTGAGGAAGATGTACTGTTATTCATCATCACGGCATGGGTGGGTTTCTAGTTGTTTGGTTATTCATCATCATGGCTTGGGTTGGTTTTTCAAGTTGTTTGGATTACTGTTTTTTTTCCTTATTAGAATTGCTGCTGCTTTACTGTGTTGGACAAAATGGATTTCTTCCTAGATTTCCTGTATTATAGCATGTTCTGTGACTTTAAAACCTCACATGAACTTGAGTTCAACCTATAGAAAATGTTTCTCAAGTTAGACGAAGTATTTTCAGTTCTTGTTGCTAAAGAGTTCATAAAGGAGGTAATGTAATTCGGTGATAGAGCATTTACCTAAGGTGCATGACAGCCAGGGTTTCATCCTTGGCAACACCCACACAAAGGAGATCCATGTGTTTTATGGGCCTTTACAATTTGAAACTCATTGTGAAAATACTGGCTTATTTTTGTTTCTGGATTGGTTTTATTTGTTTGGTTTTGGGTTTTTTGTTTTGTTTTTTGGGGGAGATTTTTTTGGGGGGTAGTCTTGGTTTTTTGAGGGTTTGTTGGGTTTTTTTTTTAAGAAACTATAATTGCTTACTTTTTATGGTTCTTTCCTATGTTATGTTTTATAATGTGCTTTAAATTTGAATTCTTGCCCAGGTTGTCCAGAGCTAGCTTTTGTAAGTCATGTAACACATCCTTGCCACTTCTATGTGCGGAAATATTCACAAATAAAAGATGCAACAATATTGGAGAAGAAGATGAAGCAAGTTTGCAGTAAGAGCTTACACCTTGATCCTTCAGACATTTTGGAACTAGGTAAAGATTACTCTAGATTATACTACAAAGTTTGTTTACTATAATATTTGGCCATTGACCAACCTATATAAACTTGCAAGTTTTTTTTCTTTCTATAATAGTCCTATGAAAGTTTTGGAATTATTTAACATAAAGTATTTAGGTAAGTTAGCTAACTATTAAAATCAATGTTAATACATGTTTGGAGTGTAACAGCTCAATTATAGAGTAAATTGCTTTTCAAATAACAAAGCCCTTAACACCATCTTCAGAATAAAATATTGTTAAGAGGACAGGTTCTAGCATACTACATTTCCCCACTCGCTGTGGTTTGAGCCAGTCTTGCAGTTTCTCTTTGTTCTGTTGGGATAAACAAGAAGTTAACCCTTCCCTGCCCATCATCCAGACCACAGCCAATGTGCTGTAACAAGACAGGTTTACAGAGAGAAGAATAATAAATATATTAGTATACATAGGAACTATAGAAAGTATGAAACTCAAGGAAAAGGCTAGATGGTTGAAGCTTAATCGTGCCCTATAGGAGAGAGCACCAGGGTGGAAGAGTAGCCAGAACCAGTTGTAAATTATTGCAAACCAAGTGTGTCTTATGCAGTGAAAGCCTTCAGGTAATCTCTGAATGCTGACCTCAGAACAGATGAAGAGCCTGTATCAGCTATGTCTTTTACTGTCTTTTTTTTTTCCTGGTGATTAATTTTTTTCTAGCTTTCTGACTATTGTTAGGAAGTTTAAGAGAGTCCTGTTCTTTTGGAAGTTCTTTTAGATAAAAGAACTTTGGGGAGACAGACTTCAGTTTTGCTCAAGGGAAAATCCCAGGGAAGATTAAAAAGGCCTTGGTCCTGCAAGTTCATTTTGCTTAGTATGCCAAAATGACACATTTGACACACCATTTTCTGAGCCCTACATCTCAAATTTCCTACAGCAAAAGAACCTGCTCCATGTCAGGTATAGTGGCTCACAACTTTAATCCCAGCACTGGGGAGGCAGAGGCAGGCAGATCTTTGTGAGAATTGGAGGTCAGCCAGAACTACATGGTGAGACCTTGTCTCAAAACACCAACAACAAAAACAAGTCCATACGATTTTTGTGGAGAACAAGTGGTTTCGAACACAAAAGGCTAAGAACATGAATAGCTCATAGGATACATTCACATTCAGACCTCTTCCTTCATCTTTTTTCATGGACATTAATTTGAACTAAGTTCTTAGTTTATCCTCCCCTTCTCTGAATTACACTGTGTTAATTAGTGTTAATCAATTTTGTAATTTTTATATAATACTATTCATTTTATCTTAATTCTAACTCACATTTTCTAAGAGAAAGTACGTGTATCATGTAAGTTAATATATTCATAGCTGTGTGTGTGTGTGTGTGTGTGTGTGTGTGTATTAATAGTGAGCTAGTGAGCTCTGAAAGACCTTTCTTTAGCTTTTTGATGGCAAGACAATTTCATTTGACTGTGCTAATGTAGTTTGTGAAACTAAGCTCCTCATTGAGTAACAGCTTATACTTAATATGTCTTTAGTCTCTCAATTAGCTTTTAAGTTTCTGAAGTAAAGAAACTGCCATAATATATTGCCTTTTATTTTCATAGCACTTGATAGTACTGTATAATTAGTAAATCCGTGAAATACAATTTCTTAGTTGGAAAACTAAGATACATATTTTAGGCTAGTGCTTTACTTGATTCTTTATTCATAAATGCTAATGATTTGTCTCTCCCATTATGTAGGTGCAAGAATATTTGTCAACAGTAGTAAGAATAGAATGTGGTGTCGAGGAATTATCACTGAAATAATTCCATCAAAAACTAAAAATATTAGAAAACCATGTAGTCCAACCAAATTCTCAGTCTGTGAAATTTCACTAATACAGATATTCATGGTAGATTTTGGAAACTCTGAAGTCCTGATCATCACAGGGTATGAATCTTTGTGATTATTGTGTGTTCTTGGCCTGCTTAGAAACATTTATGGGAAAGAGGATTAAAGGAAGGAAGGAAGTTAGCAATAGTTAAAGAACTGTCATCCTTCTAAGGCCTCTGCTCTATTGTATTTGCCTTACAAATTAAGTCAAATGTTGTCTTTTATCGGTATTATTAGAAGAGGAACTTGGAAAAGAGCTTTGTCTATGTGCTCCAGATGCACATCTGATGTTTTTTCAGAGCAGGGGCTAATGTAGCTGATGTTTTTAAATAAAGTACTAATACTTAGCTGCAAGTGATTGGGTAAATTTTTTTAATCTTGCTGCTATAAGTTCATTAAAGAATGTTTAAGTGTCATGCTCTCTGACTCACTATACGTATCCAAAACTCTGTTCTAAGTCTTAGAAAAAGAAACAGAAACAATCTTGTAGTGAGAGCTACTATTATCTGTAGCATGGTTACTTTATTTAATGGTCACGGCTTTATAAGTATGAGTCTTTTCATTATCATTCTTAAGTTTAAACTGAATGAGTTTGTGAAAGTTCAAATAAAGGTAGCCAAGATTTAATTCTATGTAAAGATTTTATTTTAAGACTGTGTCTGCTTAAGAATTTAATAATTAATGAAATTATTAATAAAAAGTATTAATTTAAAATCTACATTTCTACAAGATTTAACTTTAGGTAGTTATCCTTAGACACATACATCTTGTAGAGAATAATAGGAATTTAAAGATTGAAACATTATTTTTTTTTATCTTTCTTGAGATAAGGTCTTTCTATGCAACCCTGCCTGACCTGGAACTCACTATATATACCAGGTTGGCCTCAAACCAGCACAGATCCATCAGCCTCTGCCCCTGGCCCTGCCTCTGCCCCTCTGCCTTCTGTTATTTTGAGATTAAAGGCATGCATGACCACACCCAGTAAAACATTATTCTTACTATTACTTTTTCCTAGAGTTGGTGACACACATGTGGGACCAGAGCATGATGGTGAGCAGCATATTACACTAAGTGACTTCTGTCTGCATCTGAGGAAGTCTGAACCATCTAGTGAAGAACTGTTGAAAGACATCCCACATTTAGCACACCTGTGCTCCTTGAAAGACATCGTTCCATACAATTCAGTAAGTGAGATAGAAAGTGATTCTTCTTCAAAGGCTGATGGAGTTTTAGTTGTTGCCAGTAAAGATGCTGAGTTGGTCTGAAAGTTGTGTCTGCCAGTTAACCTTGACAAACACATTCTGGTTATGAACTATTAGTGCCAATAAAAGTTGCCTTATGGCTTCAACTTCCATAACTGAAAATATTTGTAATGAAAACTTGAGCTCAACAAAGTTCATATGAACATAATAAAATATTCAAGTAAATACCACATTTTAGAGTCAATTTTGTAGAAAAAAACTGTTAGAAAATGGGATAGTATCTATTTCTATATATACCCCTTCTCTGTATTTTATTCATGGCTCATGTTTGGAATTATTTGTGAATCTTCACCAAGAAATCCAAGGGACTAGAACTATATATAAAAGTATATGTGAGGCTGTTGTTGTGTTGGGAGGTCTGTGAAAGCAGGAGTTTGTGCCTTTGTTCATCACTATTCACAACACTTAGCAACTCCTTCTGCCACATACCAGATAGTCAACAGATGGTGGGCAGAATAAATGAACAAATTTTCTTTTTTTTTTTAAGTAAAATGAGGTTGGAAGATGACTCAGTGGTTAAAAGTTCTTGCAGAAGACCAGAGTTCAGTTATTAGCAACACATCAGAGATATGTTTTGTTTTTTTGAGATAGAATTTCAAGTGGTCTACACTGACCTCACACTCCCTGTATAGCCAGGGTGACTTCCTACGTCTGTCTTCTGAAACTAGAATTATAAAGTTTGTCCTAGTTTTATCTCTGCTGCTGTAGTAAAACACTGGCCAAAAGCAACGTAAGGCCAAAAGTGTTTCTTTGACTTGTACTTTTAGCTCACAATTTCTCATTGAGGGAACTCAGAGCAGGAACTGCAGACAGGAACCTGAATGTAGAACTGCTTGCTATTCCAGGCAGCATTACCTCTGACTAGAGAACTCATACAAGCTAAGGAAGTACATGGAACTGTGGAAGATGCTGGTGCTGTTTGCTAGCTGGTTCGCTCACAGACTTATGATTAGCTAAGTCTCTTAAGCAGCCCAAGACCACCTGCCTAGCAGTAGTGCTGACCACAGTAGGATGGGTCCTCCTACATTAATTAAAAATCATGACAGTATTTAATACACATGCTCTCAGACCAAACTGATTTAGGTAACCTGAACTGAAGTTTCTCTTCCCTTAAGACTAAGGTGTGTCAAGTTGACCACACTAGTCAGGATAGGTACATGGCCACACCTAATTAATGGGGTCCTGGGATTATACTAGGCAAGCACACTGCCAACTGAGCTACATTCCTAGCACCAAATTTTATTTCTTTGGTGTCCATTATTTAGTCTCTGTTTTACTGTCACAGTACTGTAGTCTTAAAGTATACATTCAGATTTGCCTTTTGAAGTTCTGTAATCTAAGTGGAAAATTCATATGAAACATACTTTTCAGTCATTATAGTTTTCATTAATATTCTTTTTTAGCCAGATGTGGTAATGCATACCTTTAATCCTGCACTTGGGATGCAAAGGCATGTAGATGACTGTGAGTTTGAGGCCAGCCTGGTCTACAAAGCAAGTTTTAGGACAGCCAGGACTGTTACAGAAAAACCCTGTGTTAAAAAAAAAACATATATATATATATATATACACATATATGTACATATTAATTTTTAGATATTTTATATTATATGTATGAATGTTTTGTCTCCATGTCTGTACGTATGTACCCGATGCCTGTGAAGGTGCCAGAGTCCCCTGGAACTAGAGTTACAGATAGTTACGACCCACTGTCTGGGTGCTGAGAATCTTATCCCAGATGCCAGAGCAGCAAGTACTCTGTCCAAACCACTGAGCCATTTCTCCAGCCCTCTATTTTTATGCTTTTTGAAAGTGACTTATAAACTTACAGATATCTTAAGGTTGTTTCTTTAGATTGTAGTGTATCTACCTTGTACATAGATAGACTGCACTTGGTTCACTGCCTCAGCTGATTCCTAAATGCATATGGTTGGTTCATTGCCTTTACTTTACATCGTAGACCAGCTGGTATATCCAACTACATCCACACTAACCTTAGAGCTAAGTATAATTACTAACCACTTTGGAACTTTATTTTTCCCATAGACTGAGGGCTGGGGAAAGGAGGCAAAAGTGGAATTTTTGAAAATGGTAAATAAGAAGGCTGTCTTAATGAAAGTTTTTGGAGAAGAAGATGATGTCCTTATTGTAGATCTGCAGAAACCACCAACAAATAAGATCAGCAGTGATATGCCTGTGTCTCTCAGAGATGCATTGGTTTTTTTGGAACTGGCAAGGTAAGTAACTTGTTAAAACTTAAATATTCAATATTTAAGTTATAGAGGCTGAAGATATTATAAGCTAGAGTGCTAGTTGTTCTTGTAGAACACAATGCCACCTTCTGTTGTCCTCAGATAACAGACACACATGTGGCACAGATATTTACATGTGTGCAAAATACTTAGAAACATAAAAGTAAATCTCTTTTGAAAGATTATAGCTGTAAATAGGAAAAAAGAGGGTTTGGGAGTTTTGTTGTTTGTTTTGTTTTTGAGACAGAGATTCTCTTTGTATAGCCCTGGCTATCCTGGAACTCACTCTGTAGACCAGGTGACCTCAAACTCAGAGATCACCTGACTCTGCCTCCCAAATGCTAGGACTAAAGGTGTGTGCCAGCACTGCCAGTGAAAAGAAGAGTTTTAAAAATAATGGAATCTGGCCTAGGGATGCAGTTGACTTGTTAGAGTACCTGCCTGGTATGCATAAACTCTGGATTCCATCTCTAGCACCATAGGAACCAGGCATGACACATTACCATAATCGAAGTACTCAGGAGAAAAAGGCAGGAAGATCAGAAATACAAGGCTGTCCTTGCCTATATAGCAGGTTCAAAGCCAGGCTTGGCTATATGAGACTCAGTCATGAATGGTGATGGTGATAAAAAGTATAGGCTTGTGCTAGAGAGATGGCTCAGTGGTTAAGAACATATGCTGTTTTTATAGAGGACCCTGGTTCAGTTCCCAGTACCCACATGGTGGCTCAAAACCATCTGTAACTACAGTTCCAGGGGACCTGACTCTTCTGATGTCTGAGAGCACCAGGCATGCATGTGCTGTATACATATGCATATAGACAAAACATTCATACACATAAAATAAGTCTAAAAAGTTATCATAAATGAACTTGAGCATGTTCTTAGTGGTTTCAAAGCATTGCTATCATGCTGTCTAAATATAGTTGTTTGTGAAAATTACATTTAGTTTGCTTTAAGAAATAAAAGTTATAGCCGGGCGTGGTGGTGCACGCCTTTAATCCCAGCACTCGGGAGGCAGAGGCAGGCGGATTTCTGAGTTCAAGGCCAGCCTGGGCTATACAGAGAAACCCTGTCTCGAAAAGAAAAGAAAAGAAAAGAAGAGAAGAGAAGAGAAGAGAAGAGAAGAGAAGAGAAGAGAAGAGAAGAGAAGAGAAAAGAAAGTTATGGCAACCTAAAATAGAAGACTGGGGAAATGGCTCTGTGGATAAAGGTGCTTGCCACACACACTGAAGGGACTGAGTTCTAATACCCAGTCTCAGAATAAAATAACCTCACATCACAAGCATCTAATCTCAGTGCTCCTAGGGCAGGATGGGTGGCAGAGGCAGGAGAACCCTTAGAAGCTCACGGGCCAGCAGGCCTGACATACACAGAAGAGGAGAGGAGATCTTACTTAGATCAAGCAAGATGGAAAGCTAAGACCTATACCTGAGGTTAAACTCTGACCTCCACTCATGCACCATGAGCAGCACCTTAATTTTCACACATATGTTACACATGCGCGTGTACACACACATACAAACACACAAATAGGGTAACTTGAAATAGTAAACATGTATAATTACTAAACATATTTGGAGTTCTATAAGTTTCATAAGAAGCTATTTAGTTCCAAGAATTATAATTTAGCTGTTCCTGACTTAAATTATGTAGCCTTTGGAATGAGTTCATATCACTACTCTAAGTGAACATTTATTACAGGGCTAAATAAGTGAAAAACATACCAAGTTATAAGTTAGAGAAACATTGAAAATGGTATACTTTTGGTAAATAAGTCAATGTTTATACAAGCCCAAAACTTTTATAAGAATTGGTTTGCTTATTATGCTTTTAATTAGGTTTAGGTCACAATCACCAAGAAGTCACAGTGAAAAAAATACAACTTTATGCTATCGTCCACCCACTTTGCCTGAAGAGATGACTGAAGTTTCAGTCATGGTTTGCCATATAAATAGTCCTACTGATTTTTATCTTCAGCTGGTAAGTATACACTTTTTAAAAAAGATTTTTAAATAGAAATGTTTAACAGAATAAATACAAATTAATCAAGTCTTCTGTACATTTAAATTTCTTAGAAGCTGCAACTATAAACAGGAAGTTCACTGGACTTATGACAAAATAAAAATCTTTCTCCTACAAGTTAGTCAAATAAAGGTAGAAAAGGATAAGAATGGTACTTATGTATGAGTGTTTCTTGCTTCCTTATAGACAAGAGACTAGGAAAGCTAATTCCAACCATGAATATCTAAGAACTGTTATTACTAACTTCAAAGTAGAGTAAACCTTCTTAGATTGAGCTTGGGATGTGTGATTGATAAATCAGTTTAGATATCTAATAAAGCAGCAGGCTTGTCATTGGTCTCATTGTTTTATATGAATTAGTTCGTATATAAACCATACTCTTTCTGTGAAGTCATCACTAATATCACAGAAATACTGTGATTGGGGCTGAAGAAAGACTCAGCATTTAAGAGTACTGGTTGTTCTACCAGGGACCCACATATTGGCTCCCTGCTGTCTGTAATTTCATTTCCATGAGATCTAATGCCCTCTACTGGCCTTCCGTGGTATTAAACATGCAAGTGGTGCACAAGTATGCATACAGGCAAAACACAAATACACACATAAATGCTGTGATAAAGAGGCTACTGCCTCTATTAGATGTGGAGTCTGATCACATAGATAAAACATCTTTTTTTCCACACAACTCTGAAAATATACATTCTGGCTTGAACTGGGCCATGTTGCTTCAGAGCCTGTCATCTCCAATATAGCACCATTTTCTGGTTGCCTGCATGATTAACGGAAGCTCCTAGCCTTGCAATAAATAGGACATGCATTTCTTTTTCTTCCAATGTCTTTTTGTTTTGGTAGATAAGCATAATGTTAATTTACCATTTTTAATTAAAAATTTTTGAGAACTTTATAATTGAGTACTGTACTTATCATTTCTACTCCTCTCTCTACCCACTCCCACTCCTCCCATGGTCTCCCATGCCCTCTGACATTCATGACCTCATCTTCTTTTATTGTTGTTACACACAAAAATACAGCCTGCCAAGTCCACTTGGTGTTGTTGTATGTGTGTGAGAGTTTATGAGTGCAGCTTGCCCCTCATAGAGAGAACACTGTGTCATAGCCAGCATCCTAGGCTCCCGACTCTTACAGTCTTTCTGCCCCCTCTTCCACAATATCACCTGCACATTAGGTATAGGGATTGTGTTATAGATATATTATCAATTGAAAGGTTGTTTGGAAAAGCTATAGGAAGACATAATATTTTGTTATTTTATATGTACAGGGGTATATATAGTTTGAATGAATTTATACCACTTGGAATGAAAATATTCCCCTACGAGCCATAAGCTGTCTTAACAGAAACCTCAATACTATACATAGGAGACCACCTTGGAATTGTTGCTCAGGACTGTAGTAAAACTCTTGTCTCAAAAAAGGGGGGGTGGACTTGTGAATTTACTGTATTCTTAAATAAAATAGGTTTCATTTATTAAACTTTAGGTTATATTTGGTATGGTCTGAAAGTATTGTTTTTGAAATTCCTATACTTCCCTCTCCCCTAATCAAGGGTATTTGATTAGTTCTCCAAATGCCAGTTATTAATGTTAGAAAAGTTTGTTTCTTTGAGGAAAGATCTTGCTATTTGTCCTTGGATATCCTGGAACTCAGTATATAATCCAAACTAGCCTCAAACTCCTAGAGATCTGTGTGTCTCTGCTTCCTGAGTCCTGGGATTACAGTTGTGCACCAATCCTATTGCATTCTAACTTGATGGAATTACCAATTTATTTTAAAACTGCTAGGTAAATGATAAGGAAGTAGATATCTGTGACATCAAAGATATCAGACTAATTCGTGAGCACAAAAAAAAAAGATATTACTGTTTGATGAGAGACATCAGAATTATGGTCAGAGTTATGCTTTAATTTTAGCATTCTAATAGTGAGTTGTAAGTATTGTATCTTCCAGTGTGTTAGAGCATGCATGATTATACAAAATCACCAGTAAAAGGTAAGCAAAAAGAGGGTTGGCTGAGAACTATCAAACCTGTGGATGTTGTAGTTACTTTGCAGGAAGTAATAAAATATAAGAGTGCTGGCAAGATGGCTCGTTAGGTAAAGAAACTTGCTACCAAGCCTAACAACCTGAAATTGATCCAGGAAGCCATATGATAAAAGGAGAGAACTGACTTCTGCAAGTTGTGCAGCCTCCACAGGGATGGTATAAGGATGTAACCACATGAACCCAGAAAGTGGGAGAGTCTGTGGAAAAAGAGGCTTTGATGGTTCTTTTTCATTATGTAAATGTGGAGGTCAGAGGACAACTTGCCAGAATTGGTGCCCCCCCCCCGGCCCCCACCATGTGGATGCTAGAAAACTCAGAGTTAACAGCAAGGTTGTCAGCTTGTCAGCAAGCACCTTTGCCTACCGAGCCATCTTGGTGACCCAGAAGAGGTTGTTTTTTAAGATTCAATTTTATTATTTTAATTTTATGTACATGGGGTGTGCTTGTAAGTACAAGTAATGGGGGGCAGAGACTATGGGTCCTCTTGGTTCTGGAAGTTCAAGTGATTGTAAGCTACTTAACATGATTGTTGGAACAGAACTTGGGCCCTCCCAAAGAGCATCATGCACTCTTAACCACTGAGCCATCTGTTCAGCCCCAGCTCGGAAAAATATTTTGAAAAGAGGCCTGTGCTAGTTTATAGAGTTTGTTTATGAATTCTAGAGATAGTAGCCAGAAAAATAATATAATCTTGGATTGCATAATCATTTGGATCATTTAGAGAAAACTATAACTTAGAAACATGAGTAAAAACATTTACTGAAGCAAAATGAGTTAATGGGAAAATAGTCGTTACTAAATTGTGCATACAGAGGGTTGGAGAGACTGGAGAGACTTCAGAGAACTGCTTTCCAGAGGACCTGGGTTTATTTTCCAGCACCTACATGGTGGCCTACAACCATCTGAAACACTAATTCCAGGAGAATCTAATGCACTCTTCTGGCCTCATGGGTATCATGCGTGCACATGGTGCACATACATACATACATACATACAAGCAACATACCCATACACATAAAATAAAAATAAATATATAAATTTTATGTACAGTATGACTAAGTTTTGCAAAAAACAAAAGTTTAGAGTTTGTGTGTATGGACACAGACATAATCTAGATGAATATACAGTAAGTTACTTTGTTGAATGGGATCTTAGCTTTGTTTATATCTACACATACTAATTTTATACTGGTTCTGAATGAAATAGGTTCAAAATAAATTATATAATACCAGATTGATCTATATCTAATGTCAGGTTTTTTAATGTTTTGAATTTCTGAGCAGTACTTGTAATAAATTCAACATTTGAGCTTTCATTTTCTATTAAGCTACAGTGTCATATCCCTTTCTCCTCAGATGGAGAACCTGGACTTTTTATCTCTTTTAAAAACAATTGAGGAATTCTATAAAGGTGAAGATGGAGAAAATCTGGAAATCCTTTGTCCTCTTCAGAATCAAGCCTGTGTAGCTAAATTTGAAGATGGAATTTGGTACCGTGCAAAAGTGATCGGTAGGAAAATGCTTGTTATTTCCACAGGGAAATGTACATCGGAGCAAGCTTCATCTGAACTGTTAGAAAGCCAATCATGCTCTTACCATGTGCCCTGTCATATGTCTTTAGAAGGCATGATAACTTCAGAAGGTCAATCTCTGGCTACTAGAGTTTGATTTGTTTGATTAGAAATTAATCATTGGGAATCTGTCGAGATGGTGCTGGGCAGCAAAACCCATTCTTTGAACCTTGGCTGCCTCTACCTTCATCTGTTTCTTGCTGGGTTTTGTTTACTTGCTTGTTAAGATGCAAATCTCTAAGCTTCCTTTCTGAACTACTGTATTCCTCTCTTCTAGGGAATTGCTTTATTATTTAATTTTCCCTGTCTTACTGAGCATTTTCTACCCTCTCCTTAAGTAATTGAATTCAGTTCAACAATAATAGAATTAGAGCTAAGCATGATAGGATTACAACATTATACCTGTAATCCCAGCACGGAGGAAGCAGAGGCAGGAGAATCATTTCAAAGTCATTCTCAGCTACATCACAAAATCAAGGCTAGTCTGAACTGTTTGAATGTCTGTATGTCTCAGAAACAACAAAATTACTATGAAATGAACTGACCTAAAAATTGAAAGTAAAACCAGGTGTGTGGCACTGCCAGTAGTTCTAGCTGCTAGGGAAGCTGAGGCAGAGAGCTGAAAGTTCAGGGTTTGAGTGGCTTATAAAAACCCTGTCTTAAAATGCAGAGCATTAGCCAGACATGTGCCAGACCTTTGCTTCAATTTCCTAAACCACAAAAATAATACATATAAACAAATAAGGGTTAGAGATTAGAGATTTCTGAAAAGGGAGGTACTGGCAACAAACCGCGTGTGGTCGCTTCCGGCCTATGGCTAGGAAAGAACAATTATATATGAAGCCATTGGGGTTTAGAAGTTAGACACACCATAGGCCTGGTATATTATGTTCTGGGTTTTGGTTTGGTTTGGTTTGGTTTGACCTCAGAAAACTCATGTCAGGACTTGGTCCTCAGTGCAGCAGTATTGGAAGGTTGAGCCTAGTGGGAGATTCTGGGAGTCATGAGAGCAGAGCTTTTCTTGGAAGAGTGGACTCTTGCTCTGGATAAATTACCAAGGGAGTGGGTGATTTCAGAGCAAGGCTGCCTTCACTACCTCTTTAGCATGCACTCGCTTGCCCTTCCACTTCATCATGAGTTGAAAGTCTTTACCAGAAACCAAGTAGACATGTAGCCATGTGCCATGGTGTTGAACTTTTTCACTATCTGTATACATATTTTCTACATTCTCCTTAAGTCAAAAAATTCAATTGAATTCACAAAATAGTAACATTAGAACTGGTCATGGTACTACATAACCTATTATCCCAATACTTGGGAGTTGGAGCCTCTAGAACAGTGAGCTACACATACCACTGTTTTTATTGGGTACACTGTCAGTTATAGCAAGAGAAAATGGGCTCGGTCCTGTTGGATTTCAGTGTCTGTAGGTATGTACCTTTTTATTAAAAGGATTAAGTTTAGTTTGGCACTGTTTAAAATGTTTTCCCATTAACAGAAGAACCTAACTAGCTACTACCAAAACAGAAAATTTTAAATCCTATATGAAAATTATTTAATCTTCCAAATTAAATTTTCTATCCTCAGTCATCAATGGTTTTAATTCAGTTAGTAGTTAGTGCCTTAAACTAGCTAAACTTTTTTCAGATATAATTCTTTTTTTTTCTTCAATTTTTATTAGATATTTTCTTCGTTTACATTTCAAATGTTATCCCGAAAGTCCCCTAAACCCTCCCCCACCCCCCACCCTGCTCCCCTACACACCCACTCCCACATATTGGCCCTGGTATTCCTCTGTACTGGGTGGGGCATATAAAGTTTGCATGACCAAGGAGCCTCTCTTCCCAATGATGGCCAACTAGTTTCTACATAATTGAACTTCCCAAAGGAAGACAAGACTAACAGAGAGACCTGTTAAGTTTGTGATTCTTCATTTCATAACTTTTAAGGATTGCCTGGACATCGAGAAGTACAAGTTAAATATGTGGACTTTGGTAATACTGCAAAAATAACACTTAAAGATATGCGGAAAATAAAGGATGAGTTTTTGGAGCCCCCAGAGAAGGTAATTCACCTGTTACAAACACTTCAACTAGGCTATTAGCCCAAGATGAAATAGTTTTCTACATAGAAATGTCATGTTAATGACTATTGTTGTCTGTAAGCAGTGCCTGATACAAGGACTATAGACAAAGTGCTACTTTATAGCTAAAGTACTCTTTAATATTTAAAAACACTGTATAGGCCTAGAAGGTAGAGCACTTGCCTAGTATGTACAAGGCCCTGGGTTCAGTCTGTAGTAATAATAAAAGGTATATGTTGCCAAATAAATATAAACATTTAATAAAAGTGTATTTTGGTCATAAGTACTGACTGGTTTGGAGCTTTTCATTCATCATCATGAGCTCATGTCATGTGTTAAGAGTTTCAGTTTTTTGACATATTGAATTATAAAGCTCATCTCAGAATTACTTCTACTATTGTTTAATTTCTGTGTAAATAACCAAAGGTCTACAATAGAAAGACAAATGTGGGAGAATATGTAAAATACTTAATCATAATGATCTCAATGGAGTAGGATAAGAAGGAGGCTTATTTCTAACTTATCATCTCTTGTTACTTAAATTTTTACTAAGATGTCTTTTCTAAAGATTTTTTTTGCTGGCAGGGTGCACACCTTTAATCCCAGCACTTGGGAGGCAAAAGTAGGCAAATTTCTGAGTTCAAGGACAGCCTGGTCTACAGAGTGAGTTCCAGGACAGCCAGGGCTATACAGAGAAACCCTGTCTCGGGAAAAAAAAAAGTCACTTTAGTCTCTTTTAAAACGCATTATGTGTTACTTCATTTTGTATGTCTGTATACATACACAGACATGTCACAGTTCTCATGTAGTCAGAGACAACTTGTGGAAATTGGTTTTCTCCTTCCATCATATGGGCCCCAGGCATGGAACTCAGGTTTTCTGACTTGGAAGCATTTACCTTTACCTGTGTAGCCATCTTGCCAATCATAAGAAGAAACTAGAAAATGCAGATGAGCAAAAATATTCAGTGGGGCTGCAAAGATGACTCCATTGTTAAGAGCACTGACTGCTCTACCGAGGACTCCGGTTTGATTGCCAGCACCCACATGGTAGCTCACTGCCATTTGTATCTCCAGTTGCAGAGCATCTGAGGCCCTCTATAGTCTCTGTGGGTACCAGGAGTTCAGGAATGCATGTGATGTACA
This sequence comes from Mus minutoides, assembly GCA_902729485.2. Lineage (NCBI taxonomy): Eukaryota > Metazoa > Chordata > Mammalia > Rodentia > Muridae > Mus > Mus minutoides. Next base: position 120,285 of record LR749883.1, read on the forward strand.
ACATGCAGAAAAATACTCATGTGCATTACACAAATAAATATTTTACAGTATATTCAATATTTTATCCAGGCATAGTAACACATACCTTTAATTTCAGCATCCAGGAGGCAAAGGCTCACAGATCTCTGTGAGTTCAAGACCAGTGTGGTCTATATACCAAATCTTGTATCAGCCAAGTTTCATGGAGGACCCTGTCTGAAAAACAAAAACAAGAATATTGATTGCTTTTTAATTTATGTTCTTGTAGAATATATCATTCACAGTGTTTTGTTTTGTTTTGAGACATACTCTGTAGCTCTGGCTGTCCTGGAACTTGACCATGTGGACCAAGATGGCCTCAAACTCACAAGAGATTCGCCTGCCTCTGTTTCCCAGGCTCTGAGATTAAAGCTGTGAGCTACAAGGTTTGACCATCTTTCACATTCGTAGCAGTTCTAGAATGAATATAAATTGTACTGTATGTCTGTGTGTCTGCCTTTACAGTATATCATAAATGACTTTTAAATGAATGCTTATTATTCTTCTATATGAATTGCAACAATTTAATTGAACCATAAATGACTTTTAAAATAAATGTTTATTATTCTTATATATGAATTTCAACAATTTCAACCAAATTGCTAATTCCAATTACTTTTGTTTATGAAGTTATTTTATGGATAGTTCATGCATTTGATGATTCCTAAATAGTTTGAATTAGTTTATTGATTTTGAGGGTTTACTTGATTTGTTTGGTGGCTTTCTTTCTTTGAAGCTCTGGAGTTAAAACCTAGGACCTCAAGCTTTTCCAGTGCAATACTAACCAAGCTATGTAAACATTAGCTTTCTTCACTTAAATAAAACTTTAAAATAACTAGAAATTATGTTTATATTCTTAATGGTGGAATTTTGTTTGATACAGGCAATTAAATGTAAGTTGGCATATATTGAACCAAGTAAAAGATCGCAGTGGTCCAAGAAGGCTAAAGAAAAATTTGAAGAAAAGACTCAAGATAAATTTGTGACATGTTCTGTTATTAGTAAGATATTTCTATTTTGTCTGTTATTATTGTTGTTGTTGTTATTTTCTAAATAAGATTAACATTATATAACAGTGATCATATCTTAGAGCAAATTCAATGCACCTTGAGTAGTAACAGTAAGAAATAACATTCATTGAGAATTAGGTCTAGGGGACTTTATCTCCTGTAAGCCTTACAGACAAAGCACACCAGACAATAAACATACCTTTAAAGACTAAAGTCATCCTTACAACAGATATAATTGGTTTGCACCTTTAGTCTCTGCCACTTGGGAGCTGAGAATCACTGGGGCCCAGGAACTTGAGGCCAGTCTCAATGATGTAGCCAGGCCCCACTTAAAACAAACCATCAAGTCACCTTCACTGTGGTCCCTTGCAAACCTAAAGCCAGAAATTAGCTTGTCTGCATTTGCTTAGTGTAAGGTTTAGTCTTAGGCAAGTGAAGCGAGACAGAACATGTTTGGTAAATAGCTTTTGCTTGCTTGCTTGCTTGCTTGCTTGCTTGCTTGCTTGCTTGCTTGTTTTTCTTTCCTTCATTTGTCCTAAGTAAATTCAGTTGTAGATTATCTCCATATTTTGAGAAAAGTTGTACCAGTTTTGGAAGTGCTCAGGTCTACAACCCTGGTTGACCACTAACCCACAGTTTTCTAGCACATGTTCTGAAAATCAAAGGTTGATTGCCTGCGTCTGATTTAAATTGTTATTATGACAGTAGTCTTTTTGTTGGAAGCCTTTTTGGAAAGCCTTTATCTCCTTTACAGTAAGCACACATTCTACTTCAAGATAGTAATGTGTATAAACTGCTTGCCCACACTCCATTATAGGTACTTATTATATACATTGTATGTGCATTCCTCAACTTGAAGAATTCTGAATCTCCAAACACATCTGACCCTAAAGGTTGTCAATAAGAAGATGGGGATCTTGGATAGAAACACACATACACACAAACACAACATACATATGTATATTTGTATGCAAATTTTATCTTTTCCAAATAACACCTGCCAGAGTTGGGTTCAGTGAGTCCTAGTAAAACAAGATACATGGGCCATGTTTATTTAGAGAACATTTATAGCTGCTTTTCAATTCTGTCACATTATCATTAGACAAACCCACCTAGCATAAGAGAAATCTCCTGTTTATGGTGAAGAAAGAGAGAAGAGATAAACTACTGAAGGTTGACTAGCTTAAAAATGATGTAGTTTCTATGATAACTTTTTGATACAAGAAATTGTTCAAGCCGGGTGTGGTGGCACACACCTTTAATCCCAGCACTCAGGAGGCAGAGGCAGGCGGATTTCTGAGTTCGAGGCCAGCCTGGTCTACCAAGTGAGTTCCAGGACAGCCAGGGCTATACAGAGAAACCCTGTCTCGAAAAACCAAAAAAAAAAAAAATTGTTCAAAAATATTAATTCAGTTGAAGAAGAATATAATTACAGAAATTGTATCCTTGGTCTGTAGAGTTTTTACATCTGACTTCTCTGAGATGAACAAGGTTTTCCTAGTCCTTGAGCAAATTCCTCTGAATTTGAAACAACTTTAATCTGGATAGCAGCTGCTCAACCTTTGTCTATAAAAGCTTTGATGTTAGCAGCTTTCCTCAGTACTACTCCATGGAAAATACAAGACATTGTTTATCGTTATTATATGTGTTTGTTAGCAAGGAAGTAAGGCACATGCCTGGAGATCACAGGAAAACTTACAAGAGTCAGATTTTTTTCCTTCTACCATGTGAGTCCCAAAAATCCAACTCAGGACATTAGGCAGTAAGTAACTTGTCTCCCCTAACCCCACCCCACACCCACACCCCACCCTGCCATCTTGCTGGCCTTGAATTTCTTTTTTGATTACTCTTTCTTTCTCATTTAATCATTTGTTAATACCAGTGGTAGCCACCACTAATTATACCATAATTGTTAACTAGAGTAATTCGATTTAAGGAGTGCCAAAGAGTCCTGCATAACCCCAACCACTACCCACCACACCACAGCCCACCACACCACAGCCCACCACACCACTACCCACCACACCACAGCCCACCACACCACAGCCCACCACACCACTACCCACCACAGCCCACCACACCACTGCCCACCACACCACTACCCACCACACCACAGCCCTCCACACTCCCGTTTACTCATGAACTGATAAAATTGGGACTGTAGAACGACCACTGATGGGAAGAATAGCTTTCCATTAGTGTAGATTCCCGGCTCATAAAGCAGGAAACATGGAAGAAATCCAGGATGGCAATAAAGAGTAACTGTGGGCCGTTAGCCCTGCGGCACTGAAAGGACTTTGTAAGGAGGGGGATCAGAGTAGCAAGGCTCACCACTGTTAGCCGCCTGTTCATAGATCATTTCCATGAGACATTGAGTAGTAACCAGAAATATTTTATTTGTTGAAAAAAGTTTTCTAATATGTATTCTTAAACTATATAATATGTTACTGTTGGCAACTTGTTATCTTTTTATTTAGAATTATTATTCCGATTAGCAGCTGCCAACTGCTCTCAATTTTGTAAAAGGTATAGTCATACAGATTCAGCATATATTTGAGGTGGTGTTTCTTACAGGCTGGAGAGATGGCTCAGCAGATAAGAGATGACTTTTCCTAAAGAAATGTTTTTATTTGTCAAAATACTTATTAAGCAAGTTCCTTGCTATATACTACTATTAAATAATTTTACCCATAACTCCTGATTTGTTATAAGAAGTAGATACAAAAAAGCAGTTTTCTCAAAGAAAACTTAGTTTGTCCTAAATAAACAAAAGTTACAGAAAAAAATACTACTTATTTGAGAGTTCTGAATTTTTGTTTGTTTTTAACTCTTTTTAGCCTTAAAAAAGTTATAAATCATCCAAAATAATCACTGGCCTAAGTTAATTTTCACTCACTTTTGTTCTTTTATTTTCCAAAAAATAATATATGAAAATAAAATAATATTTCTTCCTTTGAAAATATATTAATTTATATTTTATGAATCCAAAACTTTAAACTGCTTTTGGCTCATTATAGAAATATAGCACATGCTAACCTAAAATAAAATGTATAATATTCTATATGCTATCCATTTGGGTAATTATTAGCAGTCACTGTGGCTTCAGAATTCTGTTCTAACTCCTAGGGAAACTGAAACATTATTCAGCCAGAAATTTTACATATGGAAAAGTTATAAGTTGCTTCCAATTTTTAAAAAGCAAATTTGCAGATATGTACAATTTGCTGCATATGTCTTTCTTTTCCCAAACTAGTCTTAATGGTTTTACAGAGATTCTGGAAAGCAATGTGCTCTTGGTTGAGCTTTTTGATTCTCGAGCTCCTGGAAAAAGTGCTATTAGTATTAATGACCAGCTCGTGAAAGAAGGCCTAGCATCTTATGAAGCAGGGTAAGTAGTTGGTAGAGCATCACTTTAGTTCATGAGTAACGTTGTAATCACAAGATGAGCAAGAAATTCCTAGTCCTGCATCAAAGCAAAGATGGTAAGGGGGATAGTTGGAGTTGTTAGTCTAATGAGGAGTAAGCATCCTTCTGTTCATCCCTAGTTAGGACCCTAAAAATCAAGAGAAAGAAGGGTTTCTTGCCTAGAGGTGGTGTCACAAGCCTTTAATCCCAGCACTGGGGGTTGGGGTAGGGTGTGAAAGAGGCAAGCAGATTTCTGAGTTTGAGGCCAGCCTAGTCTACAGAGTGAGTTCTAGGACAGCCAGGGCTACACAGAGAAACTCTTGTCTCAACCCAAGGTAGGAGCTGGAGAAAGTACCCAAAGAAGCGGAAGGGGTCTTCAACCCTCCAGGTGGAGGAATAACATGATCTAACCAGTTCCCCCTGCGCTCATGTCTCTAGCCGCATATGTGGAGGAAGATGGCCTAGTTGGCCATCATTGGGAGGAGAGGCCCTTTGGTCATACAGACTCTATATGCCCCAGAACAGGGGAATGCCAGGGCCATTACGTGGGAGGGGGTGGGTAGGGGGGCAGGGCGGGGACGCGGGAGGGTAAGGGAAAATTTCTGGATAACATGGGAAATGTAAATGAAGAAAATATCT
>LR749883.1:125456-291830 GCA_902729485.2 Mus minutoides
CATGGTGGCGCACGCCTTTAATCCCAGCACTCGGGAGGCAGAGGCAGGCGGATTTCTGAGTTCGAGGCCAGCCTGGTCTACAAAGTGAGTTGCAGGACAGCCAGGACTATACAGAGAAACCCTGTCTCGAAAAACAAAAACAAAAACAAAAAAAAAAGAATTTCTTATGAATATTAATATATTCCATCTAGTTGTATCGGCTTACAAATGCTATTAATAGCATGTACCTTCCTGTATATCACCTGTAATTGCTACCTATTGATACTCCTTCTCATTGCTTTTGTTTTCCCTAAACAGTCTGAAATAGTGCTGTACTGTTGATGTGCTATAAATTCTTCCAAAAGTAAAGGAAGATCCTTTACTTTTATTCTCGAAAATTCATTTAAAGCCCCAAACACCCTTCTAAATACTTTCATTCAAACCTTTAATGTTTTTGCTCTTTTGTATCTATTTGAACCAATAGTTTTCAAGACTCCTTGATTTTAATTGTTGACTTATTTTTATCATAGTTCTGTTGGTGGCTGTGTCATATATTTTAAACATATACTGATATGTTTTTGAAAAATATTTGTGATTGTCCGACAGAGTTGATGAGTTGTTTATACATGTTTTTAAAGAAAGGAAATAAAAAATAGCATTGATCTTTGTTCCTAATGACGATGATTTATAGTCTCGTCAACTTTAAGAGTGTCTGATTACTTCAGTCTCTGCTTTATTGCTATTTGCTTTATTTGTGTTTACAGTAATGACTATGTTGCTAGAACTTCTTTACTGTGGTGTCTGGATGGAATCCAGGGCATGACACACACCAGCCAGTGACTCTACTACTAAGCTATTCCCTAGGTCTCGTTAGAACTTGTTTCTATCAACATATTTTGTGTTTCCTGTTCATAAGACTTCTGCTGCTTTTTTAAATCCTCATACAGCTTTCATTTGAAAACAAAAACTAAATATTGTCTAGCTACTTGGAAATCATTCATTCTGTCATTAATATTCTATGGTGATTCTAACATTATTAATATTTGTATCTATATTTAAATCACTGAAAATTTAAAAGTAAATAAATGTCCCAACCTTTTGTCAACCAAAAAAAAAAAAAAAAAACCAAAAAACAAAAAACAAAAAAACAGACAGACCGACAGACAGTTAGTTCTTGAGATCAAGATTACTTCTAAGAAAAAGAAGCTTAACTTCTTACTTCCATGCAGAATCTGCTTAAGCTTCTTGGGCCTACTTTAGAAAATCAGGACTAGAATAGCACTAAGGATAGTGGTAGAGTCTGCACTCCCAACTTAAGAAATTTTTATTTTCCTAAATTTGAAGGTTTACTTTAGCCAGGCTGAAGCATTATTGTTCCCAGCAAGGAGCAGCCAGTGGCCAAGGTGATCTCAGAAGCAGTGGAGACTTGTGCAAAGAGGGTAGTTCTTACAGGGTCTCTACATACAGGAGCACCTGTATGTAGCCTTCAAAAGAACTGACATTTGAGCATCTATTAGCATAAGCCAGAGAGATAATGACCTCCAGCAGAGGCCTGCAATGATTCCTAGTTGTCTGAGGTTAGAATATAAACCATTAAACATAAAATACTTAAGTTGTTTTGCTTAATGCCTTCTAATGGGAATTGCATTCCTGTTGACAAACTGATAACTTTTTACTAATTGATACTCTCCAGCCAAAGGTTAGTAAAGTCTGAATTGTCTTCGTGAGTACAGAATGTCAATAGGAAGAATTGAAGTTATGAATAAGGCTGCTAAGCTTATCCAATTCAAAGTTGAAAGTTTAGGATTAGCTTTTCTTTTGTGTGCTCATTTTGGTGTTGGCTAAGTAGCCTTTTAAAAGAAAAAAAATAACTTTAGTTATTGATATCAAAGTTAGGGATCAGAAAATCATAGGTGAAATGTATTCATCTCTAAAAATAAGCAAGTATTAATATTTTACTATTTTTTTTGTTTTGTTTTGTTTTGTTTTTTGAGACAGGGTTTCTCTGTGTAGCCCTGGCTGTCCTGGAACTCACTCTGTAGACCAGGCTGGCCTCGAACTCAGAAATCCACCTGTCTCTGCCTCCCAAGTACTGGGATTAAAGGCATGCGCCACCACGCCCGGCTTACTGACTATTCTTTTTGCCAACTCCTGTTATTTTTCAGATATACCCTCAAAGATAATTCTAAAAAGCATCTTGAAGTATGGGATCCTTCTCCTGAAGAAATTATTTCAAGTGAAATAAACAACTTAAGTCCTTTATCTGTAAAATCTCTACCTAATGAGAATTTCCAGTCATTGTATAACAAGGAGCTGCCTGTGAACATATGTAATGTAATATCTCCTGAGAAGATTTATGTTCAATGGTTATTAACAGAAAACTTACTTAATAGGTATACTATATAGTAAAAGCAATTGCCTTGTGGTTGTATTCTTTGCTTCAAATAGCTAGATTCCATAATGTTTAATTTTGAAAGCCATGAGAAAATTTCAACTAATTAGTCTATAAACTCTTTTTTAAAAGCAAAATATTTCTTTTTTAGCTATTTTCACAGTACTAGAACTTATGCCACAATTACTTACCAAGCACCTTACTCCTGTCAGCCTGGATTTAGTATTGAGGATTGCAGTAACACATGGGTAATTCTTTGCTGACATAGGACTTAAATTATAGTAAAGAGAGATGATGAATAAATAAAACTTAATGTGGGGTGATGGTAAAAGAATAATAAACAAAAGTAAAGCATTTGAGGAGAATGGTCTTAAGATGGTCAAAGAAGATCTTACAGAGATGAAGGCTTTTCAGATGTGTCCTAAGCTGGGCACACAGAAGTCAGAGACAGGCAGATCTCTGTGACTTCTGAGGCAGCATGTTCTGCATAGTGAGTTCCAGGGCAATCATAACTACATAGTGAAACACTGTCTAAGTGGCTGGCTGGATAGATAGATAGATAGATAGATAGATAGATAGATAGATAGATAGATAGATAGATAAACTCTGAACTGTACAAAATGGCATATACCTGTGAAAATCTCATATCCTAAACTGCTGTCAAATGTGTCCTGAATGAGGCAAGAAAGCATAAGGGTTATACCTAAGGAACCTTTATCACAAGCAAAAGGAAGAACTAGTTCAAAGGTTTGGAAGTGCTTTATACAAAATTCAAAGAATATTGCATTAAGATTCACCAGAGTGAAATGACCAAAGGGTTTTCATGAAAATATCTGGTGAGAGAATTATTTAAGAAGTTTATTTTAAATTAAAACACTTTTGTGTCTCTATAGTTTAGAAGAGAAGATGGTAGCAGCATATAAGAACTCAGAATGGAAGCCTGTTAAGTGGGAGTGTGATATGCACTGTGCTGTTAAGGTCCCAGCTAAAAATCAGTGGCGAAGAGGCCAGATCCTCAGAATGGTTACAGACAAACTGGTAGAGGTAAATGCAGACTTAAAATGCAATTGTGAAAGTACATTTTTCATTTGCCCTATAATTTACTTAGTTCAATTCTTATTATGCTTTCAATTTGAACAAAAATGTTGAAATTTTCTCTAACCTTAAATTACTGCTCTCGTAGGTCTTGCTATATGATGTTGGCGTTGAACTAGTAGTGAATATTCACTGCCTAAGAGAACTTCAAGAAAATCTAAAGACAATGGGAAGATTATCTTTGGAATGTTCACTTGTTGATATAAGGTAGTTTTTGGCTAAGTAAATCAATTTTCTCATTGTATATCATCATTTTAAATATTTTAGCATGGTTTCTTGTCAGTTTTAATTAATAAAGTCTAAAACATTCATAAAATTTTATTATGGGTTTTTGGGGGGTGAGGGTTGTGCATTGTTGAGACAAGGTCCGTCCATGTAGTCCTGGAACTTGCTACTATAGACCAGGCTGGTCTTAGACTCACAGAGATCCACCTGTTGTGTTCCATTAAGGATTTTAAGAAGAGGAAATAAATGTTTGATCCTATAAATTTAATAGCACTAAAGAAATAGAGGGAGGCTAAATAGCTTTCAGACTGTTGAGAATAAAGAGCTTTGAGGAAAATTAAAGGCAGATAGACGTTTCATAGGTTTCGAATTATATAGAAAGCTAGAAGTGTAAATTAATAATAGTAATACCACATGGTATGAAAGAACGAAAATAGAATCTGAAAACTGAAAAGTCAACTGGGTATGATGGCCATACCTATAATTCTAGCACTCAGGAGGCTGAAACAAGAGATCATAAGCTTAAAAATCAGCCTAAGCTACATAGTGAGGTGGGTCCCAAAGAGGAGGAGGGAAACCAAGGAGAAAGAGGAGGAAGAGAAGGAGGGGAAAGAAAATGAAGAAGAAGTAAGAAGGGGAAGAAAAACAGCCAGGAGGAAGAAGAGGAGGGAGGGTTGGAGTTCGTTCAGAGTAAGATTATTAGAAAAAAAAAAGAATTTGAAAAGATGGCAGTTCATAACCTCCCCCCCACCAAAAAAAAATGAGAATAGATGAGAAATATGGGCTTAAAATGTCCTGGAAAGCACAAAAGCACATTGACTGTTGAGATGGCTCAGGGGGAAGAGGCACTTGGCCACCGTGCATAGTGAGTTTAGTCTCCTGGACCCACACGCTGGGAATAGAACCAACTCCCCAAGTTGTCCTTTGACCTCCACATTTGCATTAATTTTTTGTATGTGTATACACACACATGTTCAGAGAGTATAATTTTTAAAAGAGAGCTAAGATAATTTTAATTTTGAAAAGAAAAATCCAAAGGATTCCAAAAAAAAAAGGTGTCTAACACCCAAGAAGAATCTGTATAAGTTTAGCAGACACCCTAAAGAAAAAGCCAGTAGCAGTACAGCAAAGCAAATACTAAAACTGCAATTCATAGACGTACATGAGAGACTGTCAGCACTGTGTATTGAGAGTATATGGCTTATCCAGGAAAAGCAATCAGTATACTTAACTTCCAGAGATAACTCAGAGCCTAAGTCACCACTAGTGTGCTATAACAAAAAATAATTAAGTGACATATATAAATATGTAAAGGAGATGGAAGCTATGGATTTTATATCCAGCCAAACTTCAGTGTAGCTATAGAACAGATGATACAGAGATAAAAGATAATATATATTTATGCATAATATATATTATATATAACATAGAGATATGTGTATGTGTCTGTCTTGGAGAAGCAAGGAGAAAGGGGTAAAGGCTATTAAAATAGGAAAGAAAATGATGAAAATCGCCTAAGCCTGTGTTCACACTTGCTTTCCACTATAGAAGGTCCAGGCTGTGCATGCCATTACATCATTGCTCAACAGTGCAATTCTCTGTGGTACTCACTGTAATAAAAGATTTATTACTTTTGCTTCAGGCCAACTGGTGGAAGTGACAAGTGGACAGCAACAGCTTGTGACTGTCTCTCATTGTACCTTACTGGAGCCATAGCAACCGTAATCTTACAGGTGGGTAGCAGGCGTGCTGTCTATTTTTATGTCACCTTGACACAAGCTAGAGTCATCTGAAAGGTGGTGGGAACCTCAATTGAGGAAAGGATGTTGTTTTAATTAGGGATTGATGGGGGAAGGGGCCAGCCCATTGTGGGTGGTGCCATCCCTGGGCTGGTGGTCCTGAGTTCTAAATAAGAAAGTAGGCTGAGCAAGCCATTTTGAGTAAGGCAGTAAGCAGCACCCTCCATGTTCCTGCTCTGCTTGAGTTCCTGTCCTGAATTCCTTTGATAATGAACAGTGATATGAAAACATAAGCCAAAAGAACCCTTTCCTCCCCCATTTCTTGTTGTGGTATTTTTATCACAGTAGTAACTCTAGCTAAGATACAGGGTAAAACAGTTACAACAAATTTGTATTTATTATTTTATTGAAGTTTTCATCTATTCTAAGTTTATTTTGTTAAGAAAATAAAAGCAAAATATTTGGAATTTATTTCCAAAACCATGTTGGTGTTATGTCAAGGTATTATACTTATATATGATACTTTGTGGCATGGTAGCATATAGTAATAATCCCAGAACTATGAGATAGAAGGAAGATCAAGGGTTAAAGGCCTAGCAAGGCAGTTGGAAGGCAGAGAAATCTCTCTGAGATGGAGGACAGCCTGCTCTGCACAGCAAGTTGCAGAGCAGCCAGGGCTACATAGTAAGACTCTGTCTTAGTTAAAAATAAACAGATATAAATAAATAAGTAAATGATATGTGTGTGCATGTGTGTGTGTGTATATGTGTATATATTAAGAGACATAACAAATGTGGGAAGGCTCATGTGTAAAGGTCAAAGTACAACTTAGAGTACTTGGTTCTCCTTTTACCTTTGTGGGTTCTGGATATTGAATTCAGGTCATCAGGTTTGTCAGCTAACAGCCTTACCTGTTCAGCTAGCTTGCCCACCCAGAAAAGCTAAAATAAGTAAATGACTAAACAGATGTTCCACAGATTCATGTGGCTGAAGCAAAGTAGTTCTAAAATCTCATGCTTGGGTTGAAATTTTTATGTTAAAAAATAATGTAAACTGAACTGTCTTACTAGTCTTTAGAAAACTAAGCTTCTCATAAAGTCGAAAGGAAGTGACAAATGTGTGTGACAAATGTGTGTGTTTGTGGGTGTGGATTGGGGGAGCTTGTCTTTCAGGAGAAAGTGTTCTACTTCCCCATTCATTTTCCTTCATTGAATTTCTTATGTAACTCACTTTCCATGTTTCCCTTGTAACGTATACTTTCTTCACTTTCATAACGTTTCACATGAAGTAGAGCGTGTTTGGTAGTCGCTTCTTTTGTGTGCTGTAGAGCAGAGTATAAAGCACACACTGCGAACGTTTCAGTTGAAGGGAACAGAAGGCAGCTAGCTGCTGATGCTTCCTTCCCCTTACCTCCGTCAGGAACGGGGGGGGGGGGGAACCTTGTTTGTTTCCTGTTTACTTGGTTGTGTTTTTTGATGTCATGTGAGAGTTTTATCATTTGTCTTGTTCTAGCAAGATCTTCCTAATTCATCCCCAAAGCACAAACCTGACAAGTGAAACGATTTAAAAAGATTACCATGTCCGTCAGTACTGACGCTCTTCCATGATGTTTACCTTCTATATTTAGATATCAAAATAATGTTAACTAGGATTGTTTCTTGCATAGAAAATCTAGAAGAGATTATTTTGAAAATACTACTTTAAAGATTTCACTTTTCTCTCATAAATCTCTTCAGGAAAGCAACACAACGTGGCCATTACCTGTGAAAATTTTCTGCCGAGATGAAAAAGGAGAACGTGTTGATGTTTCTAAATATTTGATTAAAAAAGGTTTGGCTTTGAAAGAAAGAAGGTACAGACTTTGAAATAACTTACTGACATTAATTTTTGATGATGCTTCATAATTGCTTCTGTGGGTGTTTTCAAACCTGAGCTGCATTTTATTTGCTCTTAAAGATTATTTATAGTTTAACTCCTAAATAGCCACCTCAGAAATAGAGTGCTTGTTTTTTATTCCTGTCAGTCAGCTCTTACATACTGAAAACTGGCTTAGCACATACTGGTTTTCAAGAATGTGTGTGCACTTCTTAAGAGAGAACTATGTTATTGGGATCTTGGATAGCTAGATTTATGAATTATTAACCGAATGAGAATGACTTATAAAATGGAAGAAAGGCAGAGATGGGAGGAGTTTCTAAAAGAGGGTATATTCCCCTTCTTGCCCTTATATAGAGTTCTCCTCATGTAATATGACATCAGATTCATGGTGGTGGAGACCCACAATTTTGGAAGATAATGTTGTGGAGCCAAGAAAAGAGCAGTTATCAGTTGTCTCTGGTTCCAGGTGGTCTGGGTAGATTTACCTTTGCTGTTTGAGTAGTTGTTGTTAAGGAGCTTTTGTGGACATCATAGCAGGAAAAGTTGAAGAAGGGGAGGAAGAGAAAAAGGATGGGGGAGAGATCCCTTGCTTTTAACAACTTTCCCCGTGGAATGGGGGCCTTGGACATAGCTCAAAGCCAGCTTCAGGGTGAGCATCAGTTGTTTGTCTGACATGACAGAGATTTAAAAAAAACACATTTGTTTTGTGAACATTTTCAGCCTCTTGTTAATATGAAAAAAGAAACAGGGATGATTTTATAAGGAAAAACAGTAGGGGAGGAGACTCAAGTGCTAGTCTCAGGATCAGAGGCTAGGGTCGGGGTTCATACATCAGGAGGGCATCTGTGTAAGGCTGTGTTGAAGAACCATCTGAATGGATTGAGTCAGCTGATAACTAGAGAGTAGCCTACAAATAGAACATAAAAGAGCTACTTAAGGAATAACCACAAGAATAGGTCCAGAGGACTATGAAAGGTTTTAAAACTAATTTAAAATAGAATTTGTTGATAAGAAGGAATAAGATAAATGAAAAAAAATTAATGATAGAACTCTGAAAGGCTTGGTTTATGATATTTGAGATAAGGTTATATGGAAAGGTGTTAGTGGGTGATGAATTTATTATAGATGACCTCAAATTTCTTTTTTTTTTTTTTTTTTTTTTGGTGGTGGAGACAGTGTCTTGCTGTGTAGCCCTAGCTGGCCTGGAACTCACTATATAGGCCAGGTTAGCCATGAAGTCTCAAACATCAACCTGCCTCTGCCTCCTGAGTCTAAGATTAAAAGCTTGCTCCACCAAAGTTAATTTCTTTCATTAATTTAATTTTGGGGTTTCTGTTACAAGAATATTAAGCCACAAATAGAGAAAAGTAATAGCCTGACTGCTAAAAAGGCTAAAAATAGCCTAAAGATAATTTTGTCTTGAATTTATACCATATTCTAACTCTCCAAACCCCATGGTTGAAGTTTCGATACCATGTATAGCTGGTTGACTTTCCAACAGAGACAGAGCTTCCTTTTGGCACCTCAGCTTGTAAGGTTTTTGTTAGCCATGTGATCTGCCTTTGTATGTGGTGGCATGTTTCGTGTCCCAAGTGCCAAGGAGCTTATTCCTAAGTCTGATGAAGATGAGGCTGAGGTGTCAGGAAGATAGACCTTCAGGATAAAAAATGATTATCAAAGCCTCTAAGAAAAGTGCAAGTCAGGGCAGGGGTGGGTGGGGAGGGTATAGGGGACTTTCGGGATAGCATTTGAAATGTAAATGAAGAAAATATCTAATAACAAAAGAAAAAAAGAAAAGAGCAAGTCAGTATTTATAGAAAGCATCTTTTGTATGATGACACAAAAGGAGCTCTTGGGTGGGACTCCTAGTCTAAGAAACAGGATCCTAAGGCTGCTTTTACAGAAGTTCTAGCAGATTAATAGCCAAAAGCTTGTTATAAAGAAAGCCCTGAATACCACACGAGAGAGAGACTTTTATATACTTTTGGCTCCTTTGCCTTCTGTGTGTGGCTCCATACATTCTGACTGGGTGTTTTCTCTGTTAGGTAGTGATGGCTTGATGAGAAGGGAGAGGAAAGAAAGGGCAACAGGATAGTTCAGTCTGCATTTTCACGGGGATACTGGCCAACTCATGTGACCATCTCCTGTTTTTCTTTCTCTTAGGGCCTCCTCCTCCTAAGACATTCCCAAGTAGTCATCTTCATTCAACAGTCATTTAAGCCAGAGTTTGTCAAGGTTATCATGGAAAACACAAAAAGCACTTAATAATTAAATATATATTAAATTTTACCTATTGGTTTTTTGTGTGAGTCAGGAAAGCTAATGATTTTTAACTCCTTTATGTTTTTAGCAATATTTTAGAGGTGTTTTTAAATTTTATCATTTTATGTGTTTGAGTGTTTTGCCTGGCACCCACAGAGGCCAGAAGAGGGTATCCAATCTTCTGGAACTGGAGTTACAGTTGGTTGTGCGCCACCATGGGGATCTGAGAATTGAACCTAGGTCCTCTTCAAGAGCAGCCAGTGCTCTTAACTGCCGAGCCACCTCTTCATCCCAAGATTGATTTAAAAACAAATGAAAAAAGGACTTTGAATCTTGGGCTGGAGAAATGGCTCAGTAGTTAAGAGTATAGGCTGCTCTTGAGGAGGACCTGGGCTCAGTGCCCAGAACCCACATGGTATCTCAAGAATCATCTCCAACTCCGGTTGCAGTAGATCAGATGCCCTCTTTTGGCCTCTAAAAGCATAGATATACATGTAGGCAAAATATCCATACACATAAAATAAAAACAAGTATTTACAAAACAATCTTAATGTCATAATCATAATAACATTAACAAATTAATTTACCAACAGATTAAAAAGTTATTTCCAAGTATCATTTGTAGTAAGAGCTGGATGTGAGTTGTTAAACAAATTTGGGGCATAAATTTTCTAGCTACCAAGAAAAGCAGAAACAGTTTATATGTTAATCCTGAAGTTGTTTATTTTGGAAAGGCTACATATGGTTTATGTAAAGGCCAATGGACTTTCCCCTGGAGAAGCAGTGACTGCAGCTCTGGGGCCAGGTCTGCTGAAGACAAAGATAATCACATCCTCTTGAGCAGCAGCAGTGGGTTTTAAAGAAGCTATCTGAGGCCCTGAATATTCAGTTGGCATCTTGGATTTTACCTGTAGAGGAGATACCAACAGATACATAGATACAGATAAAATAGATTCAAGAACAACTGAGTATAGATACAAGTAGATATAGATACGAATGGATACATATATAAATACAGATAAAGTTGGTGTTGTAGATGCAGATTGCCTAAAAGCTGTACATTAAAGTTAGTTTGTGATAAAAGAAGAAATAGCATCCCTGGATGACAGGGGGAGGGGACAAAGAACACAAACACTGGCATCCACACATCAGACATCTAGACAGGAGAACATCATAGACAGGAGAACATATCTTTTAAAACTTTCCTCCAGTAAGAAGCCAGTTTCGGGAGTGGGCTTGTCTTAATTAGGATTTCTATTGCTTCAGTGAAACACATGACAAAAGCAAGTTGGGGAGAAAAGGGTTTATTCAGCTTATGCTTCCACATCACAGTTCATCATCAAAGGAAGTCAAGAAAATAATTCAAACAGGACAGGATCCTGGAGACAAAGCTGATGAAGAAGCCATGAAGGATGCTGCTTGCTGGCTTGCTCTTCCTGGCTTGCTCAGTGTGTTTTCTTATAGAACCCAGGACCACCCTTCTGGGGATAGCACCACCCACAAAGGGCATGCTCACATCAATTAACTAAGAAAATGCCCTACAACTGGGTATTATGAAGGCATTTTCCTAGCTAAGGTCCCCTCCTCTCAAATGACTTTAGCTTATGTCAAGATAAAACTATCTAGCACAACTGACGTCTCGTCAGCTTGGCACACAACCTTTCCTTTCTTATTCATCCCCAAGATCTCACATTAAAAACATAAGTAACTGTAGAAATCTTAACAAACTCAAACACATTGAAAGCTCAGTTCTTTAAAATATTCAGCCTCTTTAAAAATCTAAACTCTCTTGAAAGTTAGTCTCTCAACTGTAGACTCCTGTAAAAATCAAAATTAAATATGTTCTTACTCCAAGAAGGAAGAACCAGGGTATAGTCACAATCATATCAAAGCAAAACTCAAACTATTCAGAGATTCATTCACAATCTTCTGACTCCTTCAAAGGGCTTGGGTCACTTCTCTGGCTCCTTCCTCTGCAGCACACACAACTTATCTTCTAGGCTCCAACTGGCTCCATTACATCACTGCATTTTTCATGGTGGTCATCCCATGGTACTGGTATCTCCAAAACTTTTGGGGTCTTTTGCTGCAGTAGGGTTACACTTTCACCAGTAGCCTCTCCTGAGCCTCCTTCTTGGTGTCTAGCCTCAACTTCTCTGTATTAACCCCTCTGATCCTGAGCCTTCAACTGCTCCTGAGCCTGCACCTTCACCAGTGACCTCTGTGGCCTCTCTTAGTGTCAAGCCTCAGCTGATCTCCATGACCCCTTTATGCCTTCAAAACCAGTACCACCTGGATGACTCTTAAACTACCAAGTTCAGCTGCCAGTATAAGATATAACCTTGACCACCTCTGGAACACAGCTTTGTTGTGCTCTCAGAAAAAACTTGCCAGAAGATTTTACCACACGGTTGCTGGGCTCCTTTTAGTCAGTGATAACTCCTCAGCATCAGCAGATCAGTGTCAAGTATTCCAGCAACGCAAGGTTTCACCAGTAGTTCTGGTATCCTGGTAATCAGAACCACAGAATCTTAATTCAAACTAACAAATGTCCCCAAAAGAGCCATTAAACTTCCGTCTGAAATTTCACAAGCCAGGCCTCAGTCTTCTGCATCGCTCTCAACATTCTTAACTTCCAAGCTCCTATAGAAAGGCTCACCAAGTATTGAATACTCAATGGCTTTTCTTGCAAAAAGTTACAAATACAGTTACAAAGTCCTTTCACATTCCTCCCCAAAACAACATGATCAGGTCTGTCACAGCAATATCCCACAGTCCTAGTACCACCTTGTCTTAGTTAGGGTATCTATTGCTGTGATGAAACACTGTTTCCAAACAAGTAGGGGAGGAAAGGATTTATTCCACTTTTTTTACATCATAGTCCATCATAATGGAAGTCAGGACAGGAACTCTAGCACATAGGGACCTAGGGGCAGGAGCTGCAGCAGAGGCCATGAAGGCTTGCTTCCCATGGCTTGCTCAACCTGCTTTCTTATAGAACCCAGGACCTCCTTCCCAGAGAGAGCACCACCACAATGCTCTAGACTCTCCCACATCAATAAATAATTAAGAAGATACCCTACAGCTGAGTATTATGGAGGCATTTTCTTGGTTGAGGTTCCATCCTCTCAGATGACTCTAGCTTGTGTCAAGGTGATATAAAACTATCAAGCACATTGTCAGAGATATTGAAGCAGGTTGTTTATAGTTTCAGATTTTTTCTTAGAGTTAGATACCAGAGCTGGCAGGGGAGGCATGGTCTGCACTCCAGAGAATGATCTAAAAGTTGTGTGCTGCCTGCCATCTTGATTCACTAAGCCATTTTCCTCTTTTCCTTTCTTCTTGCAACTGTCTAGCATGGCAGACCCAAGTACATCCTGAACTAGAGCAAATGTTTTAGTGAAATGTTAACACATATACGAATGATTTTTTTTTCATGTTGTTTTCTACACAATTTTATCTTTGCTCTCATTTAGATATGTTCTTTTTCGGGTGTTACAGAGTTAGTAAATCAAGTAACAGCCATTCACCTGAGATGTCTCTGGAAGTACCCCTGGAGCAAGGAGCTTCAATAGTTACTAAGCGCTTTAAAATTAACTTTGACACTAACAAGAAAATTGCTGATAAAGTCAATGAACACAAAGTACCTGATTCTAAGGGAAAAAAATCCGAAAGCAGAAGCACCGGACGTTATAGACCACCAGCTATTCCTAACATGAGTACATTCAAGGCAATAGTGAGCAGCATTGGTGACGATGGAACTATATTTGTAGTGCCTAAATCATCAGGTAAGGTCTATGCTGTTATAAAGCTTTCTTTGGTGACCTGGGCTTAGCAGCTCAAGTTTTCTATGATAGACACACCAGGAAATTTTGGCAGGATTTAATCTCTCTGAACCTCATTTTCAGGGACTCATTAGAGGGACTAAATGATTTCACCCAGAACACACAGAATATTTTTAATAATCCTAGATAAGCTATTTAAGAGAGTGGTTTTTTTAGTTATTTAAAATGATAAATTATTTCAACATACTGTTACCAGAGGTCCTCAGCCAGAGGCCTGTCTGTGGGTCCAGTGCCATTATGGAGAAATCAGGGCCTGAAGATATGGCTAAGTGGTTAAAGAAGCCCCAAGTTCAGACCCCAGTGCCCAACGTGGGTGGCTCAAAACCTGTAACTACAGCTCCAGAATATTCAACATTATTTTCTGACTTTCTTGGGTATCTGCAGTCAGTGCACATAGACCTATATAGATATGCTTGCATACATATAATTTAAAATAAATATTAAGAAAGGAGCAAGGGAATAAAGTAGAAAGATGGCTATACAGTTAGGGACAGTCAATTTTATCTGATAGTCAGCAGAGTGGGGGTCTTGGTGCTGAGGCAGACTGTTTGAGGTCTAGATGCACTTTACCCCCATCAGGTGACTGTTGGGTGCAGAGAAGGGAAGTGGCAGCTTTCCTGACAGACAGAACCTGGAATTACAAGGCTTCTGTAATGCTGAGATTAGGTTTCTGTTTACTTGATAAGAATCCTGTTTACCCAGTAAGAATCTGCCTGGATTGTGGCAGGGCCCTCATGTTAGGACATTGGATACTGCCATTTTGAGGCCTGCTTTGTAACCACAAGAGGCTGAACTTAAAGGTGAACTTCAAAGAGCATGTTAAGGGAAAGCTTCCAGTCTACAGCCTGTCACCTTGGACGCAGGAATGGGGGCGGGGAAGGGGAGGGGAGGGGAGAGTATGTGTCTGTTTATGCATGAATGTACAAACTTCAAGCCCCCATTTTAATGGAATTTTAAGAAATTAAGAATATTAAATTTTTACAGTAAGGCAATAAAAATTGGTCAGGCCTTTGAAAAAATAATTAAATGCAAAATATATTTATATCAAAATAAAAGAATTTAGATCACCTGCTTTTATTCTAAACCTCTTATTTATTTTTAATTATATGTATGTGTTGGGGGGTTATATACATGTGAGTTTGGATGCCCATGGAAACATAGGGCATTAGATCTTTGGAGTTACAGGTTTTTGCCAGCCACCCCAAACAAG
Source organism: Mus minutoides (assembly GCA_902729485.2). NCBI lineage: Eukaryota > Metazoa > Chordata > Mammalia > Rodentia > Muridae > Mus > Mus minutoides. Next base: position 140,082 of record LR749883.1, read on the forward strand.
CACAGGTCCTGTACAGGAATACTACATGAAGCTACCACTTAATCATTTCGCCAGAACCACGAACCTATTTGTTTCATTCATTCATTCATTTTATGTTAAATGGGTGGGTTGACTGTGAAAGCCAGAGAGGTTGGGTGTTGATATAGGTAGTTGAAACCAGGGCTCTAGACCTCTGGAAGGGCTGTGAGCACTTTAAACACTAAGCTATCTTTTCAAAACATTTTCTGTAAATCAATTTGGTTTGGTTTGGTCTTCCCCTCAGTCTTGAATTCCAAAATTAACGTTTCAAAGAATTGGTTCTGAGAATTAACACTTGAATATCTACATTTCAGTTAAAACTGATTGAGATAAAAATCTTGAATCACCAAGTTTATTTTAAAAGGAAGAAAAAAAACAAAAACAAAACAGGCAACTGTTCCAAATCCAAAAGCCATCCTTAAAATGTTCATACATTATAAATTAGGCATACCAAGAATAATTTTAGTATCCAGTGATTCTTTTAAATAAAAAAAAAGTTGAACATACATTTAGTAATTATGTTTAGGAATCTTAGAAGGAGAGTAAGTTTTTAATCTCATTCTCTTTTGACATGTAACTCCTGTGAGATTGCTTCATCTCATGTGGCCAGACACCTCAAGACTCCAATTAAGACCCAAGTTACCTAGAGAGCCAAAGGGAGCATTTTTCTCTATAAAGTCTAAGGGACCCCCAATGTAGGTAAATCTAATTGCTACAATCATTAAATTTTCAGCCTTCATTAGGTCAGTTATCAGAGATCCCCATTAAAACACAAATGACACAAACACTTTACATTAATTCAGAAGCATTCTAAAAGTGTGTGTGGGGGGGTGTCTGTGTGTGTGTGTGGTGTGTTGGTGTGTTGGTTTTGTTTTGTTTTGTTCTATACAGGATTTCACTATGTAGCCTTGGCCGACCTGGAACTTGTTTTGTAGCTAAGGTTAGCCCCAAATTCATAGAGATCTAACAACTTTTTCTTCTAAGTACTGAGATTAAAGGCGTGTGTTGCTTAAAATCTCTAAAGAAAGTAGCCAGTTAAACTCTCTTGGAGCCAACAAAATACCATAGACTTAGTATTCCCAATATTAACATAAATTACAAATATGTTTGTTTTGTTTTTCAAGACAGGATTTCTCTGTGTAGCCCTGGCTGTCCTGAAACTCACTCTGCAGACCAGGCTGGTCTCAGACTCACAGAAGTCCACCTTTCTCTGTCTCTTGAGTATTGGGATTAAAGGCATACACCACTATACCCAGCTAGAGCTCTCAAATTTTTAATCAAATTCAGATATAAGCAGGACAGGTATCCCAAGAATCTTTATCTTGATTCCACTGCACAGCAAAGGCTACACCAATGACCATTCAAGCCTCTGACAGTAAAGATATTTTATACCAGCTTGTACTGCAAACTGACCAAGAAAAAGCCAATTGATTCAGACATGGAGATAAAAATTAAGCCAAAGTCTAAAGGTACATGCCAAATTAGGCAACACTGAAAGCAAAGTGAGTACTCTGCCAAACAAAATCTGTCTTCTGCTTTTACATAACCAGCCACGCAGCACACAGCTTAAGGCATGGAAGGGTGTTCAGCAGCTTAGAGACCTTGGGATTGCAAAGAGCACTGTCACTGTGACTGGAGCTTTAGGCCAAGCTCAGATACTGTTGCAGAAGAAACTTGAATAATAGAGTTGATATTATAAAGGATTTACTAATAAACTTGCATAGAAGACACTAAGTCACACAATGTAGAAATTGGCTAAGGGAATGCTGCCTCCAAAATATGCCCAAATTAAGTAGTGTACTAACCAGGCCTGGTAGAGACGGGCAGAGTTTAGATGGCAGGATGTAAATGTTTATTCACCAGGGCTGACTAGCAATTAATCTTGATTCTCATACCAAAGGCTACAGCCCTGACTTAGAACCAGCTATTAGACCCATTTCTCTATCAAAGAACATGTCTCTAAATAGGCAAAGGAGTAGCACAGGGTGACAACCATCTTTAAGTCTTGACCATAAAGTCCCTGGTTTCCTTGTTAAGAAAAGCATAATTTCCCAGGTGGGCAAGATAACAGCTATTTGAAAGGGGATAGCACTGGTGTGTTCAAAAACAATTTTGCAATAGTATTTTCGCAAGGTAAATCCTCCAACCTGCCTAAATGGCAAGATTTGCAGCCTCCTGTTTCTGTTTAAATTGTTCAAAGTAATGACTTAGGACCTAAACCTAAAAGAGATTTAAGTTAATTTTATTAACTTATGTACACCTTAGACTTACCACATGTGGAATGGTAACTCTAAGGTGTACATAAGTTAATAAAATTTTTTATTCATGGCCTGCTCCCCTTCGGGCATTTGCCAGAGCCAGATGGTATAGTATCTCATTTTCTGGAGTGTGAAATAAATTCTCACATATAAAAACATGGGTGCATATTTCAGCTATAGTACCAGTTGTAAAGAGTCAAGGTTGGACTAGGAATTGAGCTTGCTGTTAAGAGTGTTTGCTTGGCCGGGCGTGGTGGCGCATGCCTTTAATCCCAGCACTCAGGAGGCAGAGGCAGGCAGATTTCTGATTTCAAGTCCAGCCTGGTCTACAAAGTGAGTTCCAGGACAGCCAGGCCTATAAAGAGAAACTCTGTCTTGAAAAATCAAAAAAAAAAAAAAAAAAGTGTTTGCTTAACTTGAAAAAGCCCTGAGTTTGGATTCCCAGCACCCTGAAAATTCTTTCTACTCTGAAATAAAAAACATGTTCTACTGTATGATTTTATAGAAGACATGTACAGATCTTCTTGTTGTTGTTTTATTTATTTTTGCCTGTTTTTATATGTCATTAGGGCAAGCATGGGCTTCTTTCTTTTTCTTTTTTTCTTTTTTCTTTTTAATGTTTTGAGACAGCATTGCACTATGTGACCCAGGCTAACCCTTTTTTTTGAGTCTCCTGGTTCTGCTTCTCACTGGTAGGATTATAGGAATGTACTAACCAACATGGCCTTATAGTTTTATATGTCACATAAGTCCTAAAGAACCCCATAACTGAGTTTTAGAAAGCTGTAAAGAAGACATTTGCCTTCACTTTTGTAAAGACTTAGCCCATTTGCCTAGTGTGCTTCACCTGCCCCACTGCTAGGTAAGGCTGCCTTTACCAGAAACCAACAGTATGGTTACCTGCACAAGATGTGCAGAGACCACACCAGCAGGAACACAGATATGGATGGAGGAAATGCTCACACGACCCCACCCCAAGATGGACAGCCATGTACATATACATAACTGTATAACCGAGGTCATGAGTTGTGGGGCACAGACAAGGGACACAGGAAGAGTTGGATCTGAGAGGGAAGTAGAAAGAATAAAAGCATAAAATCCTCAAATTTAAAAAATATTCCATAGATAGATGGATTTTTCTAACTTTATTCTCTCTATATATTTCCCTTAATCTTAATATAGCCTTTTCCTTCTTTAATATATATTGTGTAGCGTGCACATAAGTTACTTGTTCTATGTCCCATCTGTCAGTGCAAAACACAGCTCTTGCTCCAATAGATATGAAAAAAGTCAGTTCTGAGCAATCTATGAGTGACTGTGGCTCAGAAACATGGATTCAAGTCTCCCTGAATTATTGTATGTTCCAGTGTGGAAGTGGTTGCTTTTTTTTAACAATCACAGAACAACAACAAAAAACAGTCATAAACTAGTGCATTTGGATGCTCTCTATGAAAAATGAAAGTTTGAATTTATTAAAATAAGAAGTCACAGCAAACACCTGAAAGTTGAGATGCCTTTGAGAAGATTTGGAACCTTCTTCAGGCTACCTGGATTTGCATGCACATGCAGTGTGTGCTTTCTGAAATGAGCTCTGATTCACTCATGGAACTACCACCCACAAGCTTAAGCTCAGCAGCCCCCTTGGGGGACACCTGGTGATAAGGTTTAGTAACAAGGAATATACTGGCATATTCCTCCCATATGATAAGCACCTGAATGTAGGTTTTTGAGTTTGAGAAACAGAAAACCTGTGAAGCCTTAAGACCTAGGATAACAACAGCTAATCTAGAAACTTTTTTTGACATGTTTAATTGTTACTAAAACTCTTTAGCTGTCCTGAACTGGTATCCCATCCAGTTCTCTTGGATACAGGTAATGTGGATAGATGCTGTCATACCCAACTTACAGAGAAGAAACTCAAGCTTATACACCTACCTAAGACAGTGAAATTAAAAAAGCAAGACTGAGGTGATACCAGAGCTTGCCTTCATTGGAATCAGTTATGGAAGCATATAGATACTGTGGAACTAATGGGGCAATTTGTAGTAAAAGAAAAATTAAAGATGGGACTCAGGAGATGGTTCAGTCAGGAAAGTGCTTACCAGTATATGAGCCTCAGTTCCACCTCCAGAACCCACTTAAAAATCCAAGAGTAATGTTGAGAAGGCTCAGTGGGTAAAGGGCTTGCTGAACAAAGATGAGGCCCTGAGCTCAAATCTCTAGACTCATATAAAACCTGGGTGTGGAAGTGCATGTCTGTAACCCCCAAAGCTGGTGTGCAGATAGGTCGATTCTAGGGATTCACTAGCCAGCCCTGTCTAGTTAGCTAAAACAATGAATTCCAGCTTCAGTAAGAGACCCTGTCTCTGAAAATGAGGTGAAGAAGCAATTGAGGGACTCTGGACATCAATGTCATGCTCCACAAGTGCCCACATCTACACACAGCATGCACGCACTCTCTCACACACACACACACACACACACACACACACACACACTATTAGAAAATACATTTATTTTAGAAAATGGGCATGGTGACATGAGAAGATGGTGACAAATTGATCTTTGGGGCTTGCTGGTCAGCCAGCCTAACCTATAGCTAGTTCTTCAATAGCATGAGACCCAGTCTCAGTAAGAAGAAAGTAGACCTGGCTGGAGAGATGTCTCAGTGGTTAAGAGCCCTGTTTGCTATTTCAGGGGTCCTGAATTCAATTCCCAGCAATTGCGTGGTGGCTCACAGCCATCTGTAATAGGATCTGATGCCCATTTCTGGTGTGTCTGAAGACAGCTACAATGTACTCATACATAAAATAAATTAATAATTAAAAAAGAAGAAAAAGGTAGACCAATGTCAAGGAATGACATTTGTGGTTGTCTCCTGGCCTCTCCATGCAACTTCACACATGTATACACACCAAGAAAAGTTAGAATTTTAACATATCTTCAGTATTATCTCTACCTAAGCCTAGACTTAATACATGACTTGTGCTATACTTGTGCTGTCAAAATGGTACCTTAAACCCTTAGTTCTTTCATGTTAGGCTATCTGGTATGTATTTAATTGAAAAGAGTGCTTTTAATTGTATATTCGGAATAACAAAAATAAAGTGTTCAAATGCTATTAGTAAAAAAAAAAATTGTTGTTGTTTTTGTTTTTTGTTTTTTGTTTTTTTTGTGAAAAGGTTTTTCTGTGTCACCTACGTCCTCCTAGAACTTGCTCTGTAGACCAGGCTAGCCTCTGCCTCCCAAATGCTGAGATTAAAGCTGTATGCTGCCACCACCTGACTGTTAGTAAAACTTTTAAAAACATGTAATAAGTGCTGTCTGAATTAAATGTTTATAAAAAGTCTGTTGGAAACTTGATCTTAATTCTTTTTTTTTTTTTTTTTTTTTTTTTTTTTTTTTTTTTTTTTTTTTTTTTTTTTTTTTTTTTTTTTTTTTTTTTTTTTTTTTTTTTTTTTTTTTTTTTTTTTTTTTTTTTTTTTTTTTTTTTTTTTTTTTTTTTTTTTTTGGTTTTTTGGTTTTTTGAAGACAGAGTTTCTCTGTGTAGCTCTGACTGTCCTGGAACTCACTTTGTAGACCAGGCTGGCCTCGAACTCAGAAATCCACCTGACCCTGCCTTCCGAGTGCTGGGATTAAAGGCATGTGCCACCATGCCCAGCATCTGATCTTAATTCTTTGTATTACCTAAGTTAGGAAGCTATTAGATTATTGGTAAAATGTAAATAATAATATTTTCCTAAATGTGTTATATTTTCGATAAATTCTACAGAGTTTGAGCTCATAAAAATGATGGATGAAATTCAGAGTAATTTAAAGTGCCTTGGTCTTTTGGAGCCATATTCCTGGAAAAAGGGAGAACCTTGTGCAGTGAGAGGATCTGATACTTTGTGGTACCGTGGCAAAGTTATGGAGGTTGTGGGAGGCACCATCAGGGTGAGTCCGACTAATGGCTAGAGGAGTGCATGGTGGGAAATCAGACTAAAGCACGTCTTGGTGAACTTAGGAAGATGAATACATTACACGGTTATTTGTAACAAGAATTTTTATTTATTTATTTTGTTATTGTTGTAGTTGTTGCTGTTGCTCTTGCTGTTTTTGTTCTGTTTGGGGTGTTGGTTTTGAGACATGGTCTCACTCTGTAGGCCAACCATGCTATTTTGTATCCTCCCACTTGAGCCTCCCAAGTGCCAGGATCACTGCACCACTACCCAGCCTTTGTTTTCAAATAGATTGGAAAGTGAATAGTGAAGAAATCACAGCAGGTGGGATGTGACCTAATGGACATACCACTTAGCTGTAATTGGTAGCCCTATGTGCACACATGTTATTAAGTAAAACAACTTATGTATTAGCTTGTTTGCAGATTTGTTTAAGACCTCTCTTTCCCTTTTTTTCTTCACTCTTAAACACATTGTACCGAGACTTACCAGCTAACCATGAAGCACATAGCTGCTACCTCTGTACCTATGATTCTGATCACATGCTCACTGAAAACCCCTTCTGCAGTGTTTACCTCATTACATTTGAGACTGAATAGAGGTACTAAATCCTCAAAAAAAAAGACCTCTCTTTCGAAGTTATGAATTAATTTACCTTACAGAACAGCGAGATAGTACCTACATTTCTTTCAGACTTTTTAAAATTAGCTTCATGTATAAAAAATGAAAATATAAAACATAGGTATAAATATATCAATTTATTAAGTAAAGTGATGAAATATTAAAAACAACATTTTTTTCATTTTTACTTGGACAGAAATTTACCTTGTTTGATAATAGTACATAATAATTTTTAAATAGTTCATGTTTCAGCTTCTTTTACATGTATAGATTTTGTAGAATTACTATGCTTTCCCACTGAGACACCACTCCAAGAACTTGGTGATTAATAAGGGAAGAACTATTTAATAGTAGTGTACAACTGGTTCTGGCTAATGCACAAAAAGAAGCCAGCCCTGAACAAAAAGTTTCAGCCGCTTATATACACCTTAGCATTCTGTATATGCTATTGTTCAGCCGCTTATATACACCTTAGCATTCTGTATATACTATTGTTCAGCTGCTTATATACACCTTAGCATTCTGTATATGCTATTGTTCAGCCGCTTATATACACCTTAGCATTCTGTATATACTATTGTTCAGCTGCTTATATACACCTTAGCATTCTGTATATACTATTGTTCTTAAGTCTTCTTCAGGTCCCAGCTCCAAGGTACTCTTGAAACAGTTCAAAAGTTTGATACTCAACTTTAAATTTAAAAACTTGATATTTTTTCCACAGTTTACTTTACAATATCAGTTTCGCTACAAGTTTCTTCTGCATCACGAACACATTACCACACTGAAAAACATTTGGACATACATTATTTTCTTGAGCTACACAGAGAGATCCTGTTTCAAAAACAAGCAACAAGAAACCTTATTACTACTCCTTTTTAAAAGATAGTTTAACAATTGAATTATCAAAAGTAAAGCATTTCAAAAGAAAGCTAGCTGAGGAATCTAATATTCAAGTGTTTTGGTTTTGTTTTTAAACTTTTATTTTAAATTATACACATGTCTTTGTGTGTAGGTGTGTGCAAGTGAGTGCACATGTTTGCAGAGGCCAGATGCTCAGGAGCTGGGATTACAGGTGGCAGCTGTGAGCTGCTTGCTGTGGTTGCTAAGAATCTTAACTGGGATCTTCTGCAAGAGCTGCACATGCTCTTAGCTCTGGAGCTGTCTCTCCAGTCCTGATTTAGTGTATTATTTGTGTGTATTTGTGGGGTCTCATGTGCACCACTGCATGCATATAAAAGTCAGAGGGAAGCTTTGTGGAGTCAGGTCTCTCCTTCCATCTTTATGGGTCCATGTTATGGAACATGGTTTCAGGGGTTGAACTCAGATTGTCAGGTTTGCTCAGTAAGCACTTTTACCTGCCAAGTCATCTTACCAGCCTCTTAGTACCCAAGTTTTAAAAATAATAATTAAAATGTTTGACTTATAGCTACCTATATGAGCACTTCTTTTAACAATGAAGTTTCATTCTCTATGAGATGAGAGAATTTATATTTTTCTTCTTGTTAAAAAAAAATCAAATCTTAATTTAGTTATTTTACAGAATACAAGTGTGGGATCTTCATTTCCCCCTTTAGAAGGCATGGTTTCAGTATGCAGGTCTGGCTGGTCTGGAACTAAATGTGTAGACCAAGCTGGCCTCTAACTCATAGAGATTTCCCTCCCTCTGTTCCTGAGTGCTAGGATGTCCTGCCATTGGGTGCAACCTTTTAGCTTGTTTTGTCTTTTGTAGATTATGTAGTGTAGGCAGGCCTTGACGTCCAAACCCTCCTGCCTCAGCCCCTAAGATCTAACATTATAGACTAACAAGCCCTTGCCTTTCTGTTCCTTTGCACTCATTTGTTTGTTGTTTGAAACAGGGTCTTGCTGTACCGAACATACTATGTAACTCAGACTGTTCTTGAACTTGTAGCAGCCCTTCTGTTGGAGTTAGAGTTATCTTAAGACCCAGTTAAACTTTAAAATGTTGTTTATCCTTAGTGGGTGTGTGGGGGAGAATGCTTCCTGCCACACATGTCGGAATCAGGACAGTTTTGTGGAGTCAGTTCTTTCCTTTCACATTTATATGTATTCCAGGGATCAAACTCAGGTCTTCAATTTTGGAGGGAGGAAGGAAGAGAGGATGTTGTGTGGGTGTTTTGTCTGCATATAGTCTGTGCACCGTGTCTATGCAGTGGCTCCAGGAGCCAGAAGATAGTGTCAGATCCCCTGAAACTGGAGTTACAGACAGGTTGTGAGACCTCACGTGGATGCTAGGGATTGATCCCAGATCCTCTGGAAGAGCAGCCAGTGCTCTTCACTAATAAACCATAGCCTACCACCACCAAATAAAAAACTTTTTAAAACTAGGAAATCTCCTTTATCATACAGCTTTTAGTAATGAATTCTAACCAAAACTTTGCTTGGTCTGTTTTAGGTCCAGTATTTAGATCATGGGTTCACTGAGAAGATTCCACAGTGTCATCTGTATCCTATTTTGCTATATCCTGATACACCCCAGTTTTGTATTCCCTGTCAGCTCTATCAAACTTTACCGGTGAGCACATAGTAGTTTGTGGGTAATTTTAAATATTGTCTTATATTAGTAATGTTTTAGAAATTAGAGTGTGAAATTAAGTCCCTTTCAAATGTAATACAAGTTTCTCTTTTAATTTTTTGGTGGTGGTGGTGGTGGTGAGGTTATTCTGTTTGTTTCTAAAGACAGGGTCTCACTATATAGCCTTGGGTGTCATGGAACTTACTATGTAGACCAGGCTGACCTCAAACTCATAGAGATTCTCCTGCCTCTACCTCCCAAGTACTGGGATTAAAGACATGTGCCATCATACCTGGCTAAGGGTTTGTTTTTTGTTTTTAAATGTGTCTGAGGTTAGTGTTTTGCCTGCATGTGTGTAAGTATACCATGTGCATGTAGTGCTCGCAGAGGCCAGAGACAGAGTCTAGAGTCCCTGAGCTGGTGTTACAGGTGCTTCTTTTTTTTTCTTCTTTTTTTCATTAGATATTTTCTTCATTTACATTTCAAATGCTATCCTAAAAGTCCCCTATACCACCCCCCACCCTGCTCCCCTATCCACCCACTCCCACTTCTTGGCCCTGACGTTCTCCTGTACTGGGGCATATAAAGTTTGCAAGACCAAGGGGCCTCTCTTCCCAATGATGGCCGACTAGGCCATCTTCTGCTACATATGCAGCTAGAGATACAAGCTCAGGGGGTACTGATTAGTTCCTATTGTTGTTCCACCTATGGGGTTGGAGACCTCTTCAGCTCCTTGGGAACTTTCTCTAGCTCTTCCATTGGGAACCCTATGTTCCATCCAGTAGCTGACTGTGAGCGTCCACTTCTGTGTTTGCAAGGCACTGGCATAGCCTCACACGAGACAGCTATATCAGGGCCCTTTCAGCAAAATCTTGCTGGCATATGCAATAGTGTCTGCATTTGGTGGCTGATTTTGGGATGGATCCCTGGCTGCAGCAGTTACAGATGCTTCTTAGCTGTCATGTAGGTAGAGCTAGAGATGCTTGCTAGACACCATGTGGGTGCTGGGAGCCAACCTGGTTCTCTAGAATAACAGTAAGTGTTCTTAACCACTGAGGTTTTTTCTCATCCCCCACCCCTAACCCCCAATACAAAATTTAAAAAGACCTACTAGTAAAAGACAGCTCCAGGCTTTTAATGAGGAAGGCTACAAAATTATATTAGTGTATAAAGCCTATGAGTAAATGGCTCATAGTGTATGTTCATGCTATGCTGATCAGGCGTTCTCCAGTGTTAGCAATAACAAAGCTCAGACAGTAAATTTCTTTCCTTTTCCTGTTGTAGTTTTTGGGGCTCCGGAATCATGAATTGCTCAGCTGGGTGGTTTGGAAATGAGTTCTTTGTGATAGTGAATCCAGATATCATTGATGTATGTCTGTTCTGAGGATCCCTGGGGATCCATGAGCTGATTGCAAAGGACTCATCACATGGCTGTTTTCTCACCTGTTGGCTCTGACATGTTAAGAAATTTTAAAGTTTTAAATTTAACATGTCTTAAAGTTTAGGGGGTTGTTTTAGAGGACTCTTTTGGGGGAGTGGTCTTGTAATTTTTGCAAAAAGCTCAGGCTGGTCTCTAACACGCCCTGTAGTAGATGACCTCGAATACTGATTCTCCTACTTCCACTTCCCAGGTGATGGGTCATAGGAATGTGCCACCACACCTAGTCAGTGTGATTCTGATGATCAACCCAGGGTCTGGTGCATGCTAGATAAGGTGCATGCTGGCTAAGCTGCATCCCCCGCCCTAGTTTATGCTTGGAAAGCAGAAGATGTTGAATACAATAGGGAGAAGCTCAGACAAACAGGATTTTTAAAAAAGATGTCTTGTGTTTTTCTCATGTATACGTGTTCATGTGTGGGTATGTACACAAGTATGGGTATCCACACAGTCCAGAAGGAGAGCCACATGTCCTAGAACTAGAGTTACAGGTAGCTGCAAGCTGTCTGGCATGGATGCTGGGAACCAGATTCCAGTCATCTGAAAGAAGAGGAGGAACTCCCAGCTGCTGAACCATCTCTCCAGCCCCCAAGTAGATATCTTTTTTTTTTTTTCGAGACAGGGTTTCTCTGTATAGCCCTGGCTGTCCTGGAACTCACTCTGTAGACCAGGCTGGTAGATATCTTAAAGATAATTTCTGTTGACTGTCCATGGTACTCATGTGCATTTAGTTCTACTACCAGGCATCTCTTACTTATGTCTTAATTTATTCTGTCTTGGTCACACATTATAGAAGTATATGTGTGTTCATTCTGCACAGGTTGGGAATGTCTGGCAGCCAGATGCCATAGAGCTGCTTCAGGAGCTGCTTTCAAGGAGAGAGGTGGACATTCACATTATGGTGAGTGATCTTTTAAGTGTAGTTGGTGAAACTGTTTGCCATGAAGTAATTTAAAGACTGTTTTTATGACAGGCCATGTTATATGTGGCATTCATATGTGAATATAAGTTATTTGTTAACATATAAGACATTGCTGTTTTGGTTCCTATGCTTGTTTTGAGCAAGCCTAATTTTGAGCAAGTTGCTGAGACATTTCATAAGCATCAAAGTGGATGACTGAAAGATTTGTCACTAATAGTTTCCTTACATAAATGCAGGTAACATGACATTGTTGGTGTGGATCCAGCTGTCATGCCGCACTGTGTATGGTGCAGACAATTCTAGCAGAGCATGCCATCCCTAGCCTCAGAGTCCTCCCCTAGTTAGTGAAGCAAAACGGCATGAGGCAGGGGGCTGGTGGGAAGAAAGCCCAGCAAAAGTGAAGGTGACAGACAGTCCTGAGAAGGAAGCAGAAGGTGTCCTGGGACAGCATAGGAAGTAGTCAGGTAGAGGATAGAGGTTTCTAGAGTAGAATGCAGGAGTGGCCCTGTGAGGTAATAAGGTTAGTCCACAACTGGTTGAAGCCTGGTGTCAGGAGAGAAAAAATGGTTGGGAAAATATTTCTGTATTCAAGAGCCACAGTATTCTCCTAAATAAGGAAGCAGCTACTCCAAGAATCCTCAAGTCTCCTACTGTAAGGTGGAAATTCAAATTATTCACATAGTCAAGGTAGCTTTCTTTACAGCATAGTTTTCAGTAAATCCACCACTTGTTTTGCAGACTGTGTACACAGTGCTCCTTAATCCACTTGACTCCATGCCTTGTGTAACTATACTCCTCCAGTGTTAGATACACTGAGAAATGCTACTAAGGCCTGAACAAAACAGTCAAAAACCATGCCTGTGGAACGTCCACATCCGTGGTAGAAACCAGACAAGAGATAAAGGCATCGTGGCCTCAGCGACCTCTACAGTGTACTAGGCAGATAAGGCCTTGGCAGCAGAGAACTCTGGTGTTGAGATGCAGCTGAGAAGGGGGTTCTGTGCTAACACGGTGACCAGGTGGCATTGCAGTCAACATTGTAAGGTGTGGGAAGATAGGGCATGCTGTTGCTGGGAGAAGGTATCAAGGGCCCACATAGATATGGCAGAGTTTGGAAGGAGTGGCAGAGATGTTGTTATGAGGCCCTAGCTGACACTGCCACACAGGTACACAGGGTCTGACACGAAATATTTTCTAGTATTTCCTTCTGGCTGCCTCATATGGCTGGTTAGTAGTAAAAAGAAGCAGACGGATCTGCCCAAAACCGTTTCCCCTTCCTCTGTGACGATGTGTATTTGGAGAAAGGTGAAACTAAGGGGGATGGGGAAGAGATAGTCAGCGTGACCAGCAGTGGACATGCCAGAGCCTGGTAATCGTGAGTGGGCTTTCTTGTCAGTGCTAAAGCCATCATCACGAGCTCTCGTTTGAGGAGGTTGATGTCTTCAGGCTCCTGATGTTTGGAGATTTTTAGTTAAAATTCATTTTATCTGCTCTTAACCTGCTCTTAGTATAAATTAGTATCATCTAAAGGTGATCCATCTATAGTTTCTAGTAACTAGGAAATCTGATACAGATACATAGCACATAAGTATATTTTACATAAGTCAAAGAGTAGAGTTACTGCTTCATAATCTGCCAAAGTCTCAGGAAGAAAGTTCTTTGCAGTGAGTCACTACTCAACCTGGGAGACTGTGCTGTTGTCAGAAACCCAGTTTCATATTTGCTGGCTATAAAAGCTTAGGCACTGAGTAATGTGTTTGCAGTAACAGTCTTCATTATTGATTTAATAGGAATTGCCTGACAATTCATGGGGGAAGTTGGCCATCCATCTCTATTTTGATGGGATGTCACTGTCTCATTTTATGGCCCATCATAAATACTGTATTTTTGAACATACCGAGGAGATATTTAAAGAAGTAAGTGAACTGTTTTCCTATATAATATACACTTTAACTGATTCTAATTAAAATGTCCCACTCTGTCTTACACCTCAAGTCTTTTGATATGTCTCCTGTAGCTCAGGTTGGCCTTAAAATCCTAATCCTTGTTACTCCTTCAATCCTTCCAGGTTCTGGGATGGCAAGCAGGTGCCACCATGTTCTGCAGTCTTGAAATGTGACCTACCTACCTGACCTGATCTATTAAGGGGGCGTGGGATCTGAAACGAGAATTTCTCAATTCTTTTTTTGAAAAAGAATTATCATGCTTTAAATGTCCTGAAAAACATATCATTTACATTAAAACTCTATTACTGTTTCTGTGCCTTTTGCCTAGTAGGATATAAAGATTATGTTAGCTAGTATTGTTGAATTTGAACATGAGGTACACTGTATAAAATCTGTATAAAATTTTATGCCAGTAAATGGCTCTGTCCCCACTTAAAATGTCTTTCAACTTGAACTAGAAGCCATATATTACAAGATAAGTTCCTAAACCCAAAACCCAAAATATTATAATCTAAAATTGAAAATGTTTTGAGTGCTAAAAGATACTGAGAACTAGCATTCAAATTTTAGCTGAGCATGCTGGAGTGGGCCTATAACTATGGCATCTGCAGGTAGAAACAGTGCTATTGGAAGATCCAGGGCTTCCTTAGACTGCCTGCATGCCTCATGAAGAGACTCTGACTCCAAAAAATAAAGTAGGATTTTAGTTTTGTTTTTAAATGTTTTATTGTTTTAATTTTCATTTCATGCGTATGAGTGCCTTGCCTCCTTATGTACCTGTGGACAACATGCATACCTAGTGTCCCAGTGGCATCAGAAAGAGGATGTCAGGGTCAAATAGCAAGTTTAGGCCACCCAGTGCTACAGAGTGTACACAGTGAGACCCTATCTCAAAAATAATAAATAGGAAGCCAGGTGTGGTGGCGCACACCTTTAATCCCAGCCCTCGGGAGGCAGAGGCAGGCGGATTTCTGAGTTCGAGGCCAGCCTGGTCTACAAAGTGAGTTCCAGGACAGCCAGGGCTATACAGAGAAACCCTGTCTCGAAAAACCAAATAAATAAATAAATAAATAAATAAATAAATAAATAAATAAATAGGAAAGCCACGTCTTGTCACAGAGAGGCTGTGATGTCACTTTGTGTCCATCAACCTCACTTGGACTGTCTCCTTATAGCAGAGAGATATGAAGAGTGCCGTTGATTCCAGTGTTTGTAAAGACTGCTCAGTCACTCTCTGAGTTGTGTTCTTTTGTTAGAAATTGTGAGCAAGGGCAGTAAATTACCACTGAAATGTTCAGAAAAGAGAGATTAGGGATTTAGAAATTCTTAGAATTGGAATATAAAAAGGATATGTAAATAGTAGATATTCCTGTGTTAATCTGAAGAGCTAAATGAGTGCCAACGTGACTGCTGCAGTCTAATTTTTGTCAAGTACAGAAATGCCTTAAAGCAGTATTTTGTTAGTAGGTAAAAGTAGCTTTTTAATGATGAACAATATTATATTATTTTAGAAACCAAGAGGTCAGAATAAAAAGTATGAAGATGAAAACTGGAAAATAAGATTTGAGGTAAGTTACAACTCAAATATTTTTAAAGTCTTTCATCAGTAGAAAGGATCTGATTTGTGGCCACAGATGGCTTAACTGGCAAGGGCAGTTGCTGCCCAAGCCAACAACTGAACCCAGATGACAGAAGGAGAGACCCGGCCCCAACAAGTTGTCTTCTAACTGCCATACATACCCACCCTCTGGCACCTGCTCACCAACACATAATAACTAAAAAGTAAATTAAGAAAAAATTTGAGACTGGGTCTTACTCTGAAGCTATGTGGACCAGGTAAGCCTCGAACTCACGAAGAAAGGCCCACCTATCTCCTCCTTCCAAGCGCTGCTGTTAAACGTGTGTGCTGCCATGCCCAGCCACATTTTTTTCATTAAAAGAATAAAAGAAGAAAATCTAGGATTATTTTCTTTCTCATATCTACTTTATTGACCTACTATTTACATGCCATAAATTCATTTTCTTCAAATATGTAACTCATTGGATTTAGTAGTTATTGAGTTGTGCAGCTAACATCACTAAGTCAAAAACAGTCTAAAAAGACAGGAACCACAGTCACTCCATCCTCCTCCTCAGTGTTTGGTAACCGCTCAGCCTGTGAGTCTTCCTTCTCAGTGTATGCTCCTTCATCCTCATTTTCCCTTAGCTCTGTCTTTCTTTTTAAAAATAATAGTTCTTATTTATTGGAGGGAGGTATGCACATACCATATCTCATAAAGAACATCTTGAGGGAGTCAATTAAGGACTTAATTAAGTCCTTCCCCATCTGTGTCCTGGGGATTAAATTCCGGTCATCACATTTGTGGGCAAGCACCTGTATCAGTTTAGCCATCTCACCAGCCCTCTTAGTCTGTTGCCAGTGTTTATACATGTAATATTTAGCAATACTTAATTCTGTTTAATATCAAGCAAAAGTTCCATGGTGTCTTCTGCTGATTCACTTGTCTGTTGATGTACAGTGGCTTATTTCCACTGTTTAGTGATGGTGGGCACTACTTTCCATAAGCACTTTTGTGTAAGCTTGTATGTGTAAGCTTCCTCATGGGTGTTCAGGAGGAAAGGTGCTCAGTGATGATGAATGGGTTTGACACTTGAAGGAGCTTGACCAGTCTGCACAGTGACATCACTGCTTTGCCCACAATCAGGGCATGCAGGTGCTCCATGCAGGTGCTCCATTTTCTTCATAGCCTCAGCATCGGTGATGACTCTACCTTCTGTTCTAGAGTACATGTCTGGTAGCTTATCATTGTGGGTGGTATCTATTTTTCTGATGATTAGTAATGTTGGACATTTCCCCATGGGGTTAATATCTTTAATGTTTTTTTAGAGAAATTCAAATTCACTATTTTAGTTCGATTATCTTTTTATTATAGTTGTAGAAATTCTTCATATATGTTATATACAAGTTCTTTTCAAATGCACAATTTGCAGATATTTTTCTATTTTGCGTGTTGACATTTTACTTTTTTATTTTTTGGTGTGCTTTGTAAAACAAGTCCTTGTAAAGTAGCCCAGGCTAGTCTAGGTCACAATGCAACTTAAACTGACTGTAAATTTATAGTCCTCCTGCCTCAGCCTCCTGAGTGCTGGATGCCCACGTCTGTAGCTTGCACTTTATTGCACTGTATTGATTTTTATTATTTTAATTATGTATATGAGTACCTATCTGTATGTGGGACTGTAACAAGAGTGTAGATGTCTTCAGAGAACAGAAGAGGCCATCACATCCCTTAAAGCTGTAGCAGTTTCAGCCAGTTTTGAGCCACCTGATAATGGGTGCTGGGAACTAAAGGGCAGCAAGTGTTCTTTAACCACTGAGCCATTGTTTCAGACCTTTCTCCTTACCCCCTCTCCCATTTCTTTCAGAGCTTTTAAATTTAATGAAATCCAATTTGTCTTTTTTTGTCCTTTGCATCACTTTTGATTCTGGAAGAGGTTTTTTTTGTTTTTTTTGTTTTTGTCATTTGGTTTTTAGGGGGTGGGGATCAGATCCTAGTGCCTCACAAATGCTAGGCAAACTATCATAGACCTATGCCCCTAGGAGGAGTTACACTTTCTTGGCACAATTTCATGTCTATGTTTATGGAACGTGAAGTGCTTCTTACTTTGTAAAAAGTAAAATTATAAAATGGGTGTCACTTTTTACAGAACTTTCCTGTGTTTAGATATTTTACCCCCACTTGGAAATATTAAATAGTAACAAAGTCACCTACAAATTTGAACATGATGACTTTTTTATTTATATTACTATATTCCTAAAGAGGAAGATACTGCTGGTCTTTGCAGAAAACCTACACCAAGAGCGTTCCTTTGCTTTAACTGCTGATTCCATGATCCTTTTGAGAATTGTATGCATTTGTTTCTCCCTTATACTTTATAAAACTTAAGAAAGAACCTTCATACTTTAGCTTCTCTCGTGTGAGCATTTCATGTGTTATTTTAGTTTTCTTCTGTAGTAACTACCTGTTACAAAGTAAATAAATGCAGTGGAATAAGCCCCCACAGCCCCCACATGGATACACAAGCTTTCATTTTAGCACTTGAGAGGCAGAGACAGGATGATCTCTGTGAATTCCAGACTAGCCTGAGCTACATAGTGTGGCATGTCTCAAAAGAAGGTGAGAGAGAGAGAGAGAGAGAGAGAGAGAGAGAGAGAGAGAGAGAAGTATTTGGTACACAGAAGAGCTTGGTTCATGGTAGTTGAATAAGTTGACACCATAATTAAGTTTTATGTTAATTTTCATGATTGCCATTCTAAAATTTAAAATTTTTGTGGTGTTTTAGGACTTGCTTTTGCCTGAAATGGAGGCTCCCGTTTTACCACCGTATCTGCCTTCACTTCTACCTCCACCAGAGGAGCTGTATGCTGTGCAAGTGAAGCACATTGTCTCACCTGATGAAGTACGTGCCAGGCCAGCTGTGGCATCAGGCTCAGAATGTCCTTCTCAGACACATGTCTCTTCTCCATCTTCCTAGCTGTCAACAGTGGGATTAGGTGGCCTCTACTTAGCCCCATTCTGTTAGGTCTTCAGATATGTGTTGATACGTCAGGACACTGGTGTTTCTTAAGCACCTGCTGATTTTCCAGATTTGTGTTCCTTTACTTATTTGCATAGTTATATGGAGTGTTTAGATTTTTATGAATATAAATGTATTCATGGCTTCTGCCTATATGTGTGCATGTACACCACATGCATTCCTAGTGTCCATGGAAACCAGAGGAGGTTCATCAGGTCCCTGAAATGGGAATTAGATGGCTCTAAGTCATTGTTTTGTGAGTACTGAGAATAGAACTCAGGGCTTCTGCAAAAGGAACAACTGCTCTAAGCCACTGAGCGTCTCTCCAACCTGAGGTTAATTTTAAATGTTTATTTTTAATTTATTTTTATATATGAGTGTGTTGCTTCAGAGGTCAGAAGAGGTTGTTGCATATCATCTGTAATTGGAGTTACAGATTGTTGTAAACCAGCACATGGGTGTTGGATTCAAACCTGAGTCCTCTGGAAGAGCAGTCCTCGGGGTCCATAACCACTAAGCCTTTGTCCAGCCCCAAATGGGTAGCCCAAGTGAGCATATCCTACTTGCCAGGTTATTTATACTTTTAAAGTTGGTCTCTTCCCCCTGTGAGATATTAAATATCCCACTCTTGTGTCTTTCCCTGCACTGAACTCAAATGCTCTTTTCCCTACTCCTTGATTTTCTGAGCTTGAGATCTTTCCCACATCGTCATAGTCATGGTATTTGACTGCCTTCCTCTCTAGAGGTTAAGTCCATGAAAATGGGGGTTTAGTCTCTTCTCCATTATATTCTTGGAATCTAGAGAATACCTGATATATAGTGGTCAATTAGTAACTATTGATTGCATAAATGCAGCAAAGGAAATTTAGTTGATGTTCCTGGATGACAAGAAGGTGAGTTAAAAATGCCAAGTAGCACTGGTAGTCCTTGCCTTTACAGTGAACCAGGCAACGGGAGAATTTGCTACCTAATTTCATACTTTATATGACTACTGTTAGTTGTATAATTTTGTATTTATTGTTCAATGACAAATTATTCCAAACTTAGCAGCTTAAAACAATATACACAGGGGCTAGCAAGATGGCTACCACATGGTAGAAGGAGAAAACTGATTTCTTCAAATGTGCTGGGATACCTGTGTGCCTCCCCCATAATATGTGTAAAATAATTTTTAATGTAAAAATTCACATTAGGGTCAAAAACCAAATAGTTGCTTGATTAAGTTGAGCTTAAGAGCAACCCATCGACATGGTTAGCAGCATGATGTTACAGTCGAGGTACTGATGAGGACTGAAGAGTCACAGTGACAGATGTGGTGACACATCTGTAATTGGAACTCGGGGGTAGATGCAAATGATTAGTAGTTGGAGCCAGAGTTAGCTACATTACACCCTGTCTCAGAAGGCTCAGTGCTGGCTCTAGGACCCTTTTAGGAGGCTGCTGCAAGAATGCCTTCCGGTTCCCATCTCTACAACCATTCTTCACAACCACACTGTCACTCATTGTGGTCTCTTGGTACCACAATGTGATCAGTGTGGCAGGACATAGAGGGCACTATACAGAACCAAGCAACAGGAAGGAGGGTCACTGGGCCCTGGCTGGAAGTGCGTTCCAGAGATGACAGAATCTGCAAGGTTGGTTTCCCCTCTTCCCTGCCACTCCCTTGCAGGTGTATATTTGCCTTGACTCTGGAGAAAGCTGTACTCAGTTTAACCATCATGGTGACACGGATGACAGTGGAGTCAGCTGGGAGTCAGAGTCAGAAAACCTGGAGGAAGCACTGCAGAGACTTAACAAGAATGTGGAGACCTTTCCTCCCCTGACAGATTTTAGCTCAGGTATGCTGTGTTCTAAGTGTCTAGGATCTGGGTAAGACTTGCCTTTCATCAACAGAACAGGAAGGTTGATGGGTTATCTATGTTAACTGGAATTTCTTCTCAGCATCACTTGTATGGTCTCTAAATTCTAAAGACACATATTTTCTAGATTAGAAAGGTGACCCAAGTGAGTTAAGCAACTTACCACTCCTGTGGGGACAGTTCCATTCTGTGGGACTCTGGTGAGTTGGAAAATGAGGGTACAGTCACATATGGATGATTGTTTTAAGTCTTGGGCTTTACCACTGGTTCAGATTGTAGACAGATGACTTTTAGACTACAGAGGTAATGACTTTAACTACAAATCACCTAAAATGACAACTTTTGCGGTAGAAGCTCAAGCTATGATGGTTTGTCAGGATAGGTTAAAATTCTTAGTTTTCTTTCTAATATGTTCTTCACACCCTTATTAAATACCTGAGATTCTCTTCTGAGGAAAATGTACCCACTTGCCGTTGACAGTCCCTGAATGCCAAGAGTACTTAAAACATTTTGCCCCTCTGCCAGGGGTGCCTGGACACTGCTGGCACACTGCTAGGAGCAGGCAGGGGAAAGTTCAAAATAGGAATCCTACGTGGTTCCTGGTCTTCTTTCTGGGTACCCAGGCATCACCAGAGTATCATCAAGAGAGGGAGTTAGGAGGGGAAGTCAGGAACAAGGTATGCAGTTTAAGCTCACCCTCAGGGAGTCCATGTACCAGGCAGGAAGGGGAAGTGAGCCCAAGATGA
The DNA here is from genome assembly GCA_902729485.2 of Mus minutoides. Lineage (NCBI taxonomy): Eukaryota > Metazoa > Chordata > Mammalia > Rodentia > Muridae > Mus > Mus minutoides. The sequence continues at coordinate 160,945 of LR749883.1, forward strand.
GGGGAATTAGGTCTGATTGAGAGGGAGGGCCAAGTGTACCAGAGGGGCTGGAGGGAAGAAAGCCTTCCTCAGGAGTCTTAGGCTCGGCTCTTTAGTAGAAAGCCTTTTCTAGGCAGCTTTCTGGGATGATTCATGCTTGCTCATAGTGGTTTATTTGATGGTGAATGTGAATGCATACACTTTATTTGGGATGAACCCAGGACTAGATACCTTTTGCCAGAAGATAAACCCAGGAAGGAAAGCTCATTGGCTGAAAGTTCAGGGCTATCTAGATACCTCATTAGTGTAGAAAAGAATTCCATGTGTCATGCTACATGACTTAGTGTTCATAGTCTTTAGTGAGTTTCTGGAGTATCTGGAACATGTGTTGCAGAGCAGGTACACAGACAGGTAGGGAGTAGCTCTACTCCTACCAGTCTGAGCTCACTCAACCTTGGCCAGTTCTTATGTCTATAACATGGTCCCACATGCCCTACATAGAGCTACCTTTACTCTTGGTCTGTTGTGTATCGGAGTATGTTTAAGCAAAGGAAAAATATGTCAGTCAAACTTCTTGCCTGATTTAATTGGTTTAGTTTAATAAGCTTCTAATAGGCCATAACTTTTACTTTTTGGCTGATTGCTGCTTACAGATCCTTTTGCTTGGAATGTTCTCCCCTCAGACTGTTTATACATTTAAAGTCTGTCGCTCAGGTACCCCTTATTGGAGGTCTTCTCTTACCTTCCCATTGTGGAGCAGCATCCCCTCATCCTCACCACCAGCACTGTGCGCATAGGTCTCATAGTTACCAAGCTGATGAGTTTAAGAGAAACCTCCTCAGGGGCTTTGTGTTTACACAGACTCACAGTCCAGAAGGAAGAGGTCCTTCCTCATGCATACCTCCAGGGACACCATAGTGTGGCATAAAGTAACTTCTGGGTCTAAACACATTGTTCACTTCATAGCTACTTTATGCCTCCAAGGTTGTTTTCGTTTTTAGTACTGAGCAAGTGCTCTACCAGCGAGCTCCATCTCCAGCCCTTGGCAATGTGATGTCACCTGTGTGGAAGTAGAACTAGGAACTCTGAGGATAAGCAAGTGACTTTCTTTAATACAATCTTAGACATTAGTAAGAAAACTTGATAGAATGTAGACAGAAAAAGAAAAACCACCACAATATTCAGCTCTGTACAGTGACCACGTGGTTATACATTTCTTTGTACTTTTGTATTAAATTTTTGGAAGACAATCAGTAACAATCTATCATTTGTTTCCTTTCTCTGCCTTTCTAGAGATGCCTTGCCTTGCAGAATATGCTGATGGTTTATGGTATAGAGCAAAGATTGTTTCCATTAAAGAATTTAACCCTTTATCTGTCCTGGTACTGTTTGTTGATTATGGTTCCACAGAGAAGTTGACAATAAACAGGTAAAGGGAAAGAAAAAGTTGAATAAGGTGCTGTTTAAAGCATATTTATGTGTGTGGTGCCTATTTCTGTGTGTGTGTGTGCCTAGGCAGAAGTGCCAGGTCAATACTGATGCCTTCTGTTCCTCCCCACCTTGCTTCTGAGATAGTCTCTAACTGAGCATGCTCTCCACTTCAGCTAGGTTTGCCAGCCAGCAAACCCAGAATCCACTAGGAACCAAAAAACGATGGTCCTCGTGGGCTGCCCGGCACTTTACACATGGAACCATCCCTGTCCTAAATAAGGGTTCTTTGTTTGATCTGAGATGGGAGTATAAGTGGAGCTATTACTTGGTAAAATTTTGCCTCATTTTTAGTTTGTTTTTGCTTTCTTGATTGGTTTTGGTTTTATTTTTTTGTTGGTTGATTGGTTGGTTTATTTGTTTGTTTAAAGACAGGGTTTCTCTGTGTTACAGTTCCTGCTGTCCTGGAACTCTATAACTGCCCTGGAACACAGAGAGCTCTGCCTGCCTTGCCTCCCAAGTGCTGGGATTAACAGTTTAAGCAACCACCACCTCATTTTTTTATTTGATATTTTCTTAATTTACATTTCAAATGCTATCCCCTTTCCTAGTTTCCTCTCTGAAAATCCCCTATATCCTCCCTGCTCCCCAACCCACCCACTCCTGCTTCCTGGCCCTGGCATTCCCCTGAACTGGGGCATATAATTTTTCCAAGACCAAGAGCCTCTCCTCCCATTGATGGTCGACTAGGCCATCCTCTGCTACATATGCAACTAGAGACCCAAACTCTGGGGGGTACTGGTTAGTTCATATTGCTGTTCCTCCTATAGGGTTGCAGACCCCTTTAGCTCCTAGGGTACTTTCTCTAGCTCCTCCATTAGGGACCCTGTGCTCCATCCAATGGATGACTGTGAGCATCCACTTCTGTATTTGCCAGGCACTGACAGAGCCTCGGCTCCTGTCAGCAAAATCTTGTTGGAATCTGCAATAGTGTCTGGGTTTGCTGGTTGTTTATGGGATGGATCCCCAGGTGGGGCAGTCTCTGGATGGTCATTTCCTCAGTGTCTGCTCTGAACTTTGTCTCTATAACTCCTTCCATGGATATTTTGTTCCCCTTTCTAAGAAGGATCAAAGTATCCACACTTTGATCTTCCTTCTTGAGTTTCATGTGTTTTGCAAATTGTATCTTGGGTATTCTGAGCTTCTGGGCTAATATCCAGTTATCGGTGAGTGAATATCATGTGTGTTCTTTTGTGACTGGGTTACCTCACTCAGGATGATATCCTCTAGATCCATCCATTTGTCTAACAATTTCATAAATTCATTGTTTTTAATTGCTGAGTAGTACTCCATTGTGTAAATATACCACATTTTCTGTATCCATTCCTCTGTTGAGGGATATCTGGGTTCTTTCCAGCTTCTGGCTATTATAAATAAGGCTGCTATGAACATAGTAGAGTATGTGTCTTTATTACCAGTTGGAGCATCTTCTGGGTATATGCCCAGGAGTGATATTGCTGGCTCTTCCAGTAGAACTATGTCCAATTTTCTGAAGAACTGCCAAACTGATTTCCAGAGTGGTTATACCAGCTTGCAATCCCACCAGCAATGGAGGAGTGTTCCTCTTTCTCCACATCCTTGCCAGCATCTGCTGTCACCTGAGTTTTTTTATCTTAGCCATTCTGACTGGTGTGAGGTGTAATCTCAGGGTTGTTTTGATTTGCATTTATCTGATGATTAAGGATGTTGAACATTTTTTTAGGTTCATGTCAGCCATTCGGTATTCCTCAGGTGAGAATTCTTTGCTTAGCTCTATACCCATTTTTAATAGGGTTATTTGGTTTTTGGGAGTCCAGCTTATTGAGTTCTTTATATATATATATATATTGGCTATTAGTCCCCTATCTGATTTAGGATTGGTAAAGATCTTTTTCCAATCTGTTGGTGGCCTTTTTGTCTTATTAACAGTATCCTTTGCCTTACAGGTGAGTTGCAATTTTATGAGGTCCCATTTGTTGATTCTCGATCTTACAGCACAAGCCATTGGTGTTCTGTTCAGGATTTTTTTTCCCCTGTGCCCATATCTTTGAGGCTTTTCCCCACTTTCTCCTCTATAAGTTTCAGTGTCTCTGGTTTTATATGGAGTTCCTTGATCCACTTAGACTTGAGCTTTGTACAAAGAGATAAGAATGGATCAATTCGCATCCTTCTACATGCTAACCGCCAATTGAGCCAGCACCATTTGTTGAAAATGCTGTCTTTTTTCCACTGCATGGTTTTACCTCCTTTGTCAAAGATCAAGTCACCATAGATGTGTGGGTTCATTTCTGGGTCTTCAATTCTATTCCACTGATCTACCAATCTGCGGCTGTACCAGTGCCATGCAGTTTTAATCACAATTGCTCTGTAGTACAGCTTGAGGTCAGACATGGTGATTCCACCAAAGGTTCTTTTATTGTTGAGAATAGTTTTTGTTGTCCTAGGTTTTTTTGTTATTCCAGATGAATTTGCAAGTTGCCCATTCTAGCACTGTGAAGAATTGAGTTGGAATTTTGATGAGGATTGCATTGAATCTATAGATCGTTTTCAGCAATATAGTCATTTTTTACTATATTAATACCACCAATCCATGAGCATGGGAGATCTTTCCATCTCCTGAGATCTTCAATTTCTGTCCTCAGAGACTTGAAGTTCTTATCATATAGATCTTTCACTTCCTTAGAGTCACACCAAGGTATTTTATATTATTTGTGACTATTATGAAGGATGTTGTTTCCCTAATTTCTTTCTCAGCCTCTTTATCCTTTTTGTAGAAAAAGACCACTGATTTGTTTGAGTTAATTTTATATCTAGCTACTGCACTGAAGCTGTTTATCAGATTTAGGAGTTCTCTGGTGGAATTTTTGAAGCCACTTATATATACTATCATGACATCAGCAAACAGTGATATTTTGACTTGTTCCTTTCCAACTTTATCCCTTTGATCTCCTTTTGTTGTCTGATTGCTCTGTCTAGGACTTCAAGTACTATATTGAATAGGTATGGAGAAAGTTAGCAGCCCTGTCTAGTCTCTGCTTTTAGTGGAATTGCTTCAAGTTTCTCTCCATTTAGTTTGATGTTGGCCACTGGTTTGCTGTAGATTGCTTTTATTATGTTTAGGTATGGGCCTTGAATTCCTGATCTTTCCAAGACTTTTATCATGAAGGGGTGTTGGAGTTTGTCAAATGCTTTCTTACCATCTAATGAGATGATCATGTGGTTTTTGTCTTTGAGTTTGTCTATGTAGTGGATTACATTGATAGATTTCCATATATTAAACCATCCCTGTATCCCTGGGATGAAGCCTACTTGATCGTGATGGATGATTGTTTTGATGTGCTCTTGGATTCGGTTTGCGAGGATTTTATTGAGTAGTCTTGCAACGATATTCATAAGGGAAATTGGTCTTAAGTTCTCCTTCTTTGTTGGGTCTTTATGTGGTTTAGATATCAGAGTAATTGTGGCTTCATAGAACAAATTGGGTAGAGTACCTTCTGTTTCTATTTTGTGGAATAGTTAGAAGAGAATTGGAATTAGGTCCTCTTTGAAGGTCTGATAGAACTCTGCACTAAACTCATCTATCTGGTCCAGGGCTTTTTTTGCTTGGGAGACTATTAATGACTGTTTCTGTTTCTTTAGGGGATATGGGACTGTTTAGATTGTTAATCTGATCCTGATTTATCTTTGGTACCTGGTATCTGTCTAGAAAATTGTCCATTTCATGCAGGTTTTCCAGTTTTGAAGAGTATAGGCTTTTGTAGGATCTGATGATTTTTTGGGTTTCCTCAGATTCTGTTGTTATGTCTCCCTTTTCATTTCTGATTTTGTTAATTAGGATACCATCCCTGTGCCCTCTAGTTAGTCTGGCTAAGGGTTTACCTATCTTGTTGATTTTTCTCAAAGAACTAGCTCCTGGTTTGCTTGATTCTTTGTATAGTTCTTTCCGTTTCCACTTGGTTGATTTCAGTCCTGAGTTTGATTATTTCTTGCTGTCTACTCCACTTGGGTGAAGTTGCTTCTTTTTGTTCTAGAGCTTTTAGGTGTGCTGTCAAGCTGCTAGTGTGTGCTCTCTCCAGTTTCTTTTTGGAGGCACTCAGAGATATGAGTTTTCCTCTTAGGACTGCTTTCATTGTATTCCACAAGTTTGGGTATGTTTTGTCTTCATTTTCATTAAACTCTAGAAAGTCTTTAATTTCATTTCTTCCTTGACCAAGTTATCATTGAGTATAGTGTTGTTCAGCTTCCACGTGTATGTTGGCTTTCTATTATTTATGTTGTTATTGAAGATCAGCCTTAGTCCACCGCCACCTCGGTTTTTTTTTTTTAATTATTTTTAAATTGTTTATAAATTAGTAAATTTTTTCATTGTGAGTTATGAAAATATCTCTTATATTTTAAGAGAACTTTTACTGGACATCACAACCAGAATTAGGACACACCTTCAGACTAAGACTTCAGACTCCTATCCTACTGTGTACTCAGCTGCTTGTTTAACCTTTAAGAGAACAAAATAATAGCCAATCTTAACATGCCTCACATTTCCCATGTAATCACCTCTCACAATCTAAGTGAATGCATAGCTTTAATCTTAATTTGTGTTTTCTTCCATGCACTGATTTAGGGAGCAATGTGTGCAATGATAAGTCATAAAATAAAAAATAAAAGAAAACCTGAAGGAGTTGTTTTTCTCCTTCTGCTACATGGGATACTAGAACTGAACTAGGTCTTAGGCTCCTTAACAGCAAGCTCCCAAGCCTGCTGAGCCATCTCACAAGTGCAGATTGAGTATTTTAAAATATATTTGTTTTTATTATGTGTATTATGTGGGCTTGTGCATATTAGTATAGGTATCTGAAGAGGTCATAGGTATCAGATCCCCTGGGGCTAGACTTACACGTAGTTGTGAGCCTCAAACATGGGTTCTGAAACTCAAAATTGGGTCAAGAGCAGTATATGCTCTTGACCACTGACCCCTTGATCTTGATCCCTTGGGCCTCCAAATTAGGAATTTTTAATGTAGGTTTTTATTTTGATAAGATATATATAAGGTTTACCATCTTAGTGTTTAGATATATTTAGATTAATTGGCTTCTAAATACATTCACAGTATTATTCAACTTTACATTTTCAGATCATTTCTAATCAATCTACACAGAAATTCTTCCCAATAAACATGCTCCACTTCACCCTCACCCAGTCCAGTAAACTACTTTCTGTCCCTTCTGTGCCTAGTCTTCAAGGTTCACCCATGTGGCACATGCCAAGTTTACTTCCTAAGGCATTTATTTATATGTGTCTGTCTCAACTTTAGACACTCTTCATGGGCTGAAACTGGGATTTTACTTCTTCTGTGAGCAAGACTGTAATGAACACAAGTATACAGGTGCATTTTTGAGACCATGCTTTCAATTGCCTGGAGTGTATACAGGAGATGGAATTGGCTGGGCCATATACTCTCTTTTTTACTATCTAAGGAACTCCCATATATAATTCTCCACAACTGTACATCACTATTGTACCTCACTAACAGTGCTCAAGGCACTGACTTTTCTTGGCTATGCTATTGGTGCCATCTTTGCCAAATCAGTATCATGAAACTTTTCTCCTGTTTTCTACTGAGAGTAATACAGCTTTAACTGAGAATTTAAATCGTGACATTCTCATCATTTTATCAATCTCTTGTAACAGACTACGTCAGATTCCTGTTCAGCTTATGCAGTACCCAGCCCAAGCCATAAAGGTGCTCTTGGCAGGGTTTAAACCTCCCTTAAGTGACTCAGGAAAAACAAGAATACCATACTGTCCCAAGTGGAGCATGGAAGCCTTGTGGACTATGATAGACTGTCTCCAAGGAAAACAACTTTATGCTTCTTCTGTGGTAATTACGTCTTAATTGGCCAAATTATTTTAAAGCTATTTCCATAAACCCTGTTAACTTCATAAAGTGCTTTGCTTCTGCTTAAAAAAATAATAAAGCATACAAAGCCACATAGACTCTATAAGTTAAGTCTTAAGACTAGTTAAAATGGTTTTGGGGGGCTTGGCATGGAACTCTACTAACTGCCACAAGTTAGTAGTTCAAAGTTATCACCCAGGGCCCTGTCACACCTACCAAAGAAAAAAATTAGTTTTAACAAATTTTACTATCCTAAAGTGATACATAATGAATAATATAATAATGGATGAAATCATGTGTATCATATAATCAAAACACTTTCAAGTTAATGAAAAGCAAACTTGTATACCATTGATTAATCTGAGGTAGAATCAAAGTACAGTAGAGATATAGATAGCTTTGCAGGCTAAGGGGAAATGTAAGAAATGACTGTTTTCATCAGAAGAGACGTGGGAAGGTGCTTAAGAAACTTGTTAGTAGGTTTTCAAGTAACTCACTAAGTAAGGCCCGGAAAGTGATACACAAGCTGCGTCCTGAAAACTGGGGGAGCTACATTTAGAGAGGCTTGAATTGTAAGCTGCAGGTGGGGAACTGGAGAGGTAGCTCGGAGTTAAGGGCACAAACTTCTGCTCTTGCAGAGGAACCAAGGTTTGGTTCTGGTTGCTCTACCCCAGTTCCTGGGATCCGACGCCCTCTTTTGAGCTTTGTAAACACATTGGAATCTTAGATACATGATATTTTAGATTAGTTTAAAAGATTTTATAAAAGACAAAACTCCAGAAGGTAATCTCTTCTTTTAAGTTATATCGCAGGCAAGCAGGAACCTAGTTTTGCATTGTGTTCTAGAACTGGACATTTTTTATTCTCCTTACTCAAACAAACACACACACACACATCTGGGTTCTGGCTCGATATTATAAAACTCAGGACTCCTAGACCTCTTTCTTGACACAGCCCTGGGCTGGGATGGTGATATAGAAAGTGCCTGTGAGTTGCCTTTGTCCTTGGAACTGGTATTCAGGCCCACCTGCCTCCCTCTGTCAGGTGTTCTCTGTCAGGTGCTAGGACAAAGAATTCTGTATACCGCCTTCCACAGGAATGAACTCACAAGACAAGGCTATTACTAGAAAATGCTTTTGGAAAGTCCTGTTATCTGTGCACTAGCAAATACATATAGTTCATGAAGGGTGTTTCTAAATAAGTTGATGAAAATACAGACAAGCCAAGTTTTTACTTCAAATATATATATCTTCATTTCTATAAACAACAGCCCAATTTTAGCTTATGCATAGCAGATATAATGTGTGGTGTATAGAATGTATAAGTCTATTGGCTATCTGTCTAGGCAGGAGAGACTTGAGGTTCATTAGTTTAAGAGGAATAGAATGGGAGGAATAGGATTTAGCAAAGAACCATTATATTTGCCCGCTGAAGGTAGAGTATGAATTAGTCTTGTGCCTTCCTCCCTGGGAGAGCAGCCAGGTAGAGGAGAGAAAGGACACCAAAGACAGCACTGTGTTTTGTTTGTTGGGATTGGGGTTTTTGTGAACTTTCTGCTTCTGCCTCCTGAGTGTTAAGATTATAGGTATGTTACCACAACATTATAGATGTGTACACAGACACATTATTGTTTTCCTGATAACTGTATCTTTCAATTTTAGGCTCAGGCACCAGAACAAATAGTGACATTATATGAAGATGAACGATACCCAGTTCACATGTCCTTGGTAGAAATGGGACTTGCAGATAAAGATGAATGATGTAAGTGTACTTCTTGGTTGCCTGTTTAGTCAGCACGTGTATCTACACAAGTGCTATGACCACAGAGGTTAATGCTGAATTCCTTATAAATGCATCTCAGATGTTCTTAAATGCATCTCAGATATTATTTCTCCAAAGATGGAATTCTTTAAGAACTCTCTTCCATAGTTTGTTGCCTGAGGCCTTTCTACCTCTTGAACACTATTATCGATGACCCCTTGTATTTGTAAATATAGTAGTGGGTGAGGGGCAAGCAGAACAGGACAATTTGTACCACAAATAATTTATGCTCATTATCAAATAGTAGGCATACAGAACCATTGGGGACCTAGCTAACAAGTGGCTCCACTAGAACCGAGTACAGCACTAAGGCAAGTGTTAAAGTTTTTAACACTTTTTGTTTTTCAGGTGCACAAGAGCTCCTGCAGCTGTCCAGACAAAAAGTTTTCTGTTAGATCTGTACCACTTCAGGTTTGATTTTAACTTGTTCTGCAGTGGTATCAGCTTTTTCCTCCTTTAGTCTTACTTGGTAAATTGTTAAGGAATGGTGTAAAGTTAATATTTTCTTTAAAACGTTTTGTTTTTACTGTCTCCTTTCAAAATAAAATTTAGTCATATAGAAATTTTAGTTCATGTTATTAAGATTCTGTTTAAGAAATACTAGAATTGTTGAAGATCCTGAAATGTCTCTTCCATGGCCACCCTCAGTCCCTTATAGAGGTGAGTATGACTGAGATGGTATCTGTAATTATTAGATAAGTCTTGGTGGCTTTGCTGTGTATGTGAGTGTAGTAGACTAAGGGGAAACGTAAAGTAACGTTTTCATTGTCTTCACTGCCTTGTCGGTGGTAGCTCTGACTCACTGCCCATCTGAGAGCATGATCTTGTTGTTAGCTACATAGGCAGTTAGTTACTGGGTGGTGTTGTTTCTTCATCAGATTGTCCAAGAGAGCTCTCATCCACTATGTGTGCATAGTAAAGGGGTTTGCTGAGTCAGGAGGCAATTACTTTTGAAAAAATGCTTCATGTCTTACTTTAAAATTCTTCCACAGCCTAAAGTATTTTTTTTTTTGTTTTTGACACTCAGTTCTTAATCATGCAGAACTTTTTTTAATGAGTAATTACCAATACCTATTGTTCTAGTCATAAACTTACAATGGGCAACTTGCCCGTTCTTTGCACATAGCTTGCTTGTGCTAGTGATAATAACAAGAAGGGGGCTGGGCTGTTGAGATGGCTCAGCGGTTAAGAGTACCGACTGCTCTTTCAAAGGTCCTGAGTTCAAATCCCAGCAACCACATGGTGGCTCACAACCATCCATAATGAAATCTGATGCCCTCTTCTGGAGTGTCTAAAGACAGCTACAATGTACTTACATATAATAAATAAATAAAATATTTAAAAAAAAAAAAAAAGAAGGGGGCTGTGGTTGGCTCACACCAGCTACTTACTGCTTGTTTTGACAAGTTATGCAGCATCCTGGCTATAACTGCTTTCTCCTAAGACTTCTTAGTACTTGTAACATGGTCTGGCCTGTTTGTGCTCATCTCCATTCTTTTACAAGTCCTGAGTCTGTACGGGATGGCAGTTTTCATTTCAGTTTTGGCTGCAATACTGTCTTGGCATGCACTTTTTAGTTCATGTCCAGTGGAACAAGTATTTTATGTACTCCTTTTATTTTGGGGTCTTCTTATTTTGAAAACCTGCATAAGCCATGTGTGGTGGTGCATGTCTTTAATCCCAGCAATGGGGACACAAAAGCAGGTGAATCTCTGTGAATTCAAGACCAGCCTGACCTACAGAGTGATTTCCAGGCTATACAATGGAAACTGGTCTCCAAACAATAAAAACAAAAAAAGCAAAGATACTTATATTAAAAAAAACAACAAAAACAAACCTGTATGGTTTACAACAAAGTAATATTATTTTCCGAACTATAGAAAAACACATACACTAGATAAGCCACTTTTGTATTTCAAAGAATGTAAGACTGTATGGCAAAACTTTAATTTTAAAATTCAAACATAATCTTTTTATTTAGACACACACACATTATATAAATTAAACAACTGAACATAAAAGAGATGTACATACTCTGAACAGAAAAAGCACTTAGTGTTACTTCATGATTAATCCCACAAAAGATCTTCACATTTCTGTGTCCATTAGCACATTACCGTCTTTGTCCTTCACTCTAACTCGGCCAGATGTGTACTTTGTCTCTTGATGACCATTTGCATATACAGTCTTAACAGTCCCATCGGGATACTCTCGTCTCTTGAACTGGGCAGTATGGAGCTCCCTTTGGCCATTATTAAACTCTATGATCTTGTTGCCATCACTGTAAAATTTAAACCAGAAAATAATTTCTCAAAATACATATATCAACAGGGGCTGGGCATAGTGGTAGGCACCCACTGTAATAACCAGCCCCATAGGAGGACTAGGAGTTCAATACCAGCCTGAACATACACACAGCCTTGTCTTACCACCCCTGAAATTTAAAATAGAGCTAGAGGGAGCTCAATGGAAAAGTACTTGCCTAGTGTGCATGAAGCCTCAATTCAGTCCTCAATACTATGGGAGAATAAAAAGAAACATACACCAGGAAAGCTAGCTAAAAAAGTAGCCTTTGATTCTGCATTTATTTCTTCTAAACACACTAGTTGGTCCACACTAGTTGGTCCTCTCTTTTCCCAATACAATTGCAAGTTCTGTTTGCAGCATTTCAGTTCCAGTATTATCAGTAATAGCTACTTTACATGGGGCCATGAAAAGTTTCTATTAATAATTTACTAATAAGTGTTTAATTTTTGTTTTTTAATTTTAGATTTGTTCAGCCTCTGAGTTTTTTTATTTTGGGGGACAGTCTCTTTATGTAGCTCTCCCTAACTGGCCTGCAACACATTATGTAAAGTAGGCTGTCCTCAAACTCCCAGTGATCTATCTGCCTCCTCAGTTCTGGGATTAATAACTCGTGTATCATATATAGCAAATGTGCAGCTTCATGTGGGTCCCCAACAACTGGTGCTGTCCCTTAATCTGGTGCTTACCTGCCTGTGGATCCTGTTGTCCTAAGTGAGCTAACCTCTCTGGTTTCAGTGGCAGAGGATGCACCTAGTCCTGCAATCCCCCTTCTCAGGAGAATGGGGGGAGTTGGGGGAAGATTTGTGTGAGTGGAGACTGGGAAGAGAGGGGGTGCTGATACTGGGATGTAAAGTGAATAAATAAATGAAAGAAAAAAAAAAAGCTCATGTCACCATGCCCAGCTCAAAACTGGTCATCGTGTTTAAATTTAGCTATTCAGTTTCCTTGGGGGAAAGCTGAGATAGGTCTTTTTCCCTAAATTAAAGACTGCCTGAGTACTTTGAACAATTAACACCAAGTGGATTGTTGGTCATATATTCACAATGAATTCCCACAACTGACAGAATTTCCGTGACCAACTGAAGCCTGGGGTTACAGACTGGGAGTCAGCAATTCGGAACATAGATGGGCAGGTGTTACCAGCAGAACAGTCTTGTCCCCCATTCATGTGGGAGACACAAAACCCATTCCAAGAGCTGAGGTCCTCAGGGGAATCTGTGCCCCAGCACAGCTGCAACTGAGCAATCCAGGTGATGTCGATGGCACACTACAATTTGAGAACCATACCTCTTAAGTAAAAAATAATTCTGACCAAATACTTGAGATTTTTGCCTATAAAAATAAGAATGGCTATGAGTTAATCTATGTTGAAGCTAGATGCATTAGTACATAATTTTTCTTATTTCTCTTTATTATTCAAGCAAAACTTCAAAAGAGTAAACAATCTTAAATTTGTACTAATGTTTTCCAATGTACGGTAGATTTGTAAATTTTTTAACAAACTATTCTACACCAAGGGGAAAACATTACAATGACTATAAGAAGTCCATGTACCACCTAATTTCATTTTACTTCCTTAGTGAATTTTTACCATAGACTTCATGCTGATTAGTGTTAACTGTTTTCAAAAAGGGAGGAATTTAGTTCCTACAATAAAGAAAGGAAAACTCAAAATTAGATGTGGCAGAGCTTCTCCAGGGCTATGATTAAAATGGTGGGGTAAAGGCTCTGCATTAGGCTGGTGATGGTACATCCCAGAATCTCAGCATTGGTGGGGGGAGTGTAGGCTAGCCTAAGCTACAAGAAACCCTGCTTTGAAACAAACCAAAAAACATGGTTTTAATTGTGGACTGGGCATCCAGAGACCACACATTCAGAAGGACAAAGAAGAGCTTAATTGATTTTAAAGTTTGGATCAAATATGCCCAGAGATTAAACCTGTAACAGAACAGAGAGCTTGAGAAATTGAAAAGAGGGCAGTCTGCCTTCTACATCTCCTGTCTTCAGGACTCACTAAACTTGGAGACAACTTCCACTCCTGAGTTCTGTGCAGCCTCTCTAAGTCTCATTAGCTCTTATTGCTTCTAAACTTCACCTTGTCTGTATTCACTTCACACCTCGTTGAAACTTCAAGTCACTGATACATTTTGTTTTGGTTTTGGGAGGGTGCAAACTCCCTTGCATGTAGAGCCAAAGAAGGATTCTACTTTATTCCCTTAAGACAAGGTCTGTCATCGAATTTGCAGTTTAGGCTAGGCTTCCTGGACCCACCTGACTTTTTCCCTACCCCATCCCTAGCACTGGGATCACAGGACCATGCACCTATGGCTTTTATAGGATGGTAAGTTCCAATTCAGACCTTCACTCTGCACAGCAAGTGCTCTTCTCTACTGACAGATCTCCAGTCCCAAAGGTTTCAGATTTATTTTAAAATTGGAACCATGACAACTGGAAAATGTAGAAACAGATTTAAGAGGTGCCATACCGTTGTACTCGGACAATTGTGCCATCTGGAAAGATGCTCTCTTCTTGACCATCAGCAAATAAAGTCTTAATGGTCTGGTCAGGAAATGTGATTTCTTTTCTTCCATCTGGAAAATGCTTTTCTGTTTTAAAAACAATTGTTATCAAAATATTTTCTTAAAGGAAGGTTAGAGTTTAATAGTGGAGGCCAAGTTAGTTTGTACCTATTTGTCCACTTGAGAAATGTAAGACCTCAAGTCCTTCTGGGTACGTGGTGTGCGTGGTCTGGGCAGCGGCATAGTAGTAGACCTACAAAGACATTTCGTGAATTTGCCCCTTCTCCTGAGATGGCGCAGCTAGAAGCGTTGCCCTGAGCATACATACCACTCTCTCATCTGGCATGACTTGCTTCACATCGCCATTGAAAAATGTAACAGTGACGCTCTTCCCATCCGCACTCACTTCTTTCCGAGTTCCATTGGGAAACAGAACAACTCGGCACCCATTTTTATACATTTTTTCTACCTGAAAAGACACAAGGTAGGTAAGATTTCCTCCTGAGTAGACGCCCTTGGGCCTGAGGAAGTTCGATGTCCCAATGTAGGGGAATGCCAGGGTGGGAAGACAGGAGTGGGTGGGTGAGTGGGATAGGATAGGGGGTACCGAAGGAGAGACCTGGAAAGAGGAAAACATTTAAAATGTAAAAAGATTTCCTCCTGAGACCATGAAACAAAGGTATGAGGAATTCCCTCCCTATTTACACATGTCCAAATTCTCCATAATAAAAGCAAAACATTTTATAAAATCAAAAATAGGGAACACTTATTTCACCAGGGTTTATGCTTTTCTCATTTTTGTTGTTGTTGTTTATATTCTATTTATGTTAACTTATCTAAAACAAAACCTCTCAACTCAGTATCCTATAGAAGACTAATTAAATGTGGTTACTTTTGACTGTTTATCCGCCTCAGTGCTCAAGGCTAGACTGAACTTTGACCTTATTTCAATTAAATGAACAAGATTAAGGTATATGCAACACAAACCCAATAGAAAAATCCTTAGTTACCTTCCCCAACAAATATCATTTATACTCCTTTTCACTCCTTTTGGTCAGCACACCCACTTTTTCCACTTAGAACATTTTTAATGCCAAGAATATGGGCCACAGAGATGGCTCACAGGTTACAGGCACTTGCTGCCAGGCCTGAGAACCTGAGTTCTTAGGACCCATATGTCGGAAGGACAGCACCAACTCCTGGACATAATACCCTGACTTCCCCATGTGCCCACACAAACAGCTGTAAGGCCAAGAAAAAAAGGTAAGCCAGCTGGTAATAGTCCTGGCTCTACAACAGTATTACAAAGACCACAGAAGAGAAAATGCAGGAGGCCTGTGTAATGCAAAACTCAGTTAAAGGTTCGATATGCCTCCTTTTGTTTAATGCTAAATGTTCAAGCCTTATAGTCCATAAGCTAAGAACCAATACACAGCCTTCAAGATCAACTCTAGCCATGTACCACACACAGCCATAGATGGGCCATATGCATAATATTTTCCCATTAGTATAATGAAGTAAAAATATCTTTATTCCCCTTCATCCTAGCCATCATAATGTTACTTGTGCTTGTGGTGATGGTTTTAAGCCTGAGCTGACAGTTACAGAAAAGTACATCACACACAATCATGTAAAGTTCATATAACTTGATATAGAACAGCTCTGTTGCTGGTTTGTCTTTTCTGTACTGTGTTTTTACTGTGTTCCTATATGAACATTTATGTATACACCAGACTGTATGTTTATATCACCACATGAAGTCTCCTGTGTCACTTTGCTCATCTAAGCCCTCAGAACAATAGCTCTACCACATACATACCCACACACACATACATTCACACAGACACAGCACGGCCCAGGTCTGACATAGATGATCTCATAGGGATGTAGGGGCACATTCCAGGATGTTCACATAATACAGTCTGTAACAATGCAGCTGCTCTCAGAATAGGTCCCTGTTGTAAGGTGACAAGTGAGACTCTTTTCAGAGTCTAGGCTCCTTATGTTAATGCATGGCTATTTTGTATTTTATCACATATTTTTAATGACTTACTGATTTTTATGTTTATAAGGATCAATTTGTGTTCTGCCTGCCTGTATGTTTGCGTGTGATAGCATCAGATCCCCTGGAACTGGAGCTACAGACAGTTGTAAGCTGCCACATGGGTGCTGAGAATTGAACCCAGGTCTTTGGGAAGAGCAGCCAGTACTTTTAACCACCAAGCCAGCTCTCCAGCCCCAACACAATCATTATTTTAAATGAATGTTTTTACCTTTCCATCAGGATGATTGACTTCTCCCTGAATTTCTTCCTCTTTTTCCTCTTTGTTTTTATATTCAAGGTCTGGGAAGTTCACTTGTTGTAGAGGCTCTCTGGGCAAGGCAGCCTACAAGACAAGACATTTTTAAGCAGTTATAACCTGCACCTATTAAATTAAAAGCTAGATTCTAAAATTACATGATTCTATAACTAGTGTTTGTTGTTGTTATATAGAAAACATTTGCAATGTTTAAAAAAAAAAAAGGAAAACCCTCCTTTATACCTGGTTGAAAATTGAACAAATCCATTTACACCCTAAATAAAGTACATTCAATATTTAACATTATAAAAAGATTTACTTGTCCTTTATCGGCGCTGCCTAAATCACGAGGAGGCGCAGACTTGTATCTTCTAGATAGATTTCCTATTAGAAAAGAATTGTCAGAGTCAGTTTTAATGCTTAATGAAAATATCTAACTTATTGGCCTGGTTAAACATTTCCTTTGGGGCCAAAGAGATGGCTTAGTAGGTAAAAGCACTTGCAACATTAAAAAGCCTTTAAATATTAATCCTTGGAACCCACATGGTGGGAAGAGAGAAGCAATTTCTACAGGTTGTCGGAAGACCTCCACAAGAGCACAATAGTACACACATTCTCTCACCAGACAGAAAACATTTCCTTTGTCAGTGTTTTATTTTATTTATGTGTATATGTGAGTCTGTGTACACACAATGTACTCAGGCATGTGTGCGCCTGAGGGAACAGGAAGAGATTATCCACGGCTCGGCAGAGGAACCAGGTACAGCTCCCAGCACCCACATGGCAGCTAACAATACTATGCAAACTCCAGGTCCAGGTAACCCAGTGCCCTCTTTTGGCCTCTGCAGGTACCAGGCAGGCATATACAAACAGGCAGAATATCCATATACAAAACAAAATACCACCTTGCAGGGGAAAAAAAGGCCTAGCAATATTAAAATAATAGGTTCATCAAAATAAATAATGAGTACTCATAGGCCAGCCTTAGCGTCATAGCCAGCTCAAGGCTAACCTGAGCTATATGGGACTCTCTTTTAAAGGAAAGGTTGACCAGCAATAGTCTGAAAAAAGGTTTTGTGATGTAAGAATGGTTAAAGATCTAAATAAATAATTTTCCTTTAAAAAGAAAAAGAAAAAGCAAATTCAGTGCTGAAGAGATGACTGAGTTTTTCAGCACCCAGCTTGAAACCTGAAACCTTGGGTTTCAATTCCCAGTAATGAGGGTCTGGGGGATGTTTAATATCCATCCAGCTGGTCAGCAAAGGGAATGGTATTCAATGCATTTAAATGACCGGGGAAATGCAAATTAAAACAACAATGACAAATACACATGGCTGTTAGCAAAAAACTCAAATCTGACAGCATTGAGTACTGGGAAAGTATGGAATCCCACACTTACCTAGCTTCTGAGTATAAAATCAGGGCTAGGAGAGACAGTGCAGTAGATAACACAAATGCTGCTAGGAGTGACCACTAGAGTTCAGTCTAGAAGTACCATGTGAGAACTCCCACATGTGTAACTCCCAAACAACACAATAAATAAATGTAATCAAAACTCTAAAACTATATTAGTATATTTTAGAAATAATTTTGATACAATCTATTGCTATTAAAAATATTCTACCAATTGTCCAGTTATTGCAGCCCTTGCTATGTACCTAGAGAACTGCATGTGTGTAATCCAGATACAGAGAAGAATGTCTATGGTATTGCAGCATCACAAACCAAGTAATACAAGTAAATTTGTTGAGGCTGGAGAGATGGCCCAGCAGTTAAGAGCACTGACTGCTTTTGCAAAGAACCTGGATTCAGTCTCCAGCCTTCACAGGGTAAATCCATAATAATCACAGAAACAGTGTGACACAATGTATAAATTGTATGGGCATGTGTAGTTAAAAAGAGTAAACAAGCATGAAATGCTATTAGGAGTTATCTGAGGAGTAAGACTGATATAGAGACCCTAAAACAATCCCCACAGGGTCCAAGTTTCTCCAACAATCTCCTGATGGGGGAGGGAAAGGATACAGTGCAGGCTCCAGGGAAGGAATTTGCCCCAGGAAGAGCACTCAATTCTGACAGCTTATCTCACAGCCAAATGAATACATGCACATTTTCTGGCCTTTGTCTTGTCTTTTCTATAAAATTTAACCATTTACAGTTTACCCACACTGTAAATGAATCCATTTTCCTTTACCAATATGTTTCCTAATGTCTTTTGAAACAGAGAAACTAGGGCAGCAGTTTATGTACTGGTGATGCAGAGGCTCCAAGATCATTTGTGTTTAACTCCTTGAATACAGTCCTCTCTCCTGTCCCCATCCCCTTCACGCTAAGCCAGTCTCACTTGGTAGCCCAGATTGGCCTTGAACCTGTAGCAAGCTCCTGACTGGTAGGGTAACAGCTATCACCAAGCTCAGCTAAAATTACCTATGACGTTCTGAAATATAAAAGAGCCATACGGCTTCTTACCTTGTGCTGGCAAATACTTTTTCTTATATTTTTCTACCTGGACTCCTGAAGAAACATGACTCTTTTGAAATTGAATTGATGAGTTCTATAATATGAGAGATAATTTTTAATGTAATTGTTAATCTACATTTTATGACACTGAACAAGATTAACTCAGTTAAGAGCTGTTCTTCTATACTCTCAATTACTGCAGGAGGTAAACTGGTAGCTGCCTAGGAATGAAATACACACACACTATCCTCCAGCTCAAGACACAAAACTGACCTTCTTTATCTCAATCAGCCTCTTCCACAAACCTCCCTCCTGTCCCCAGTGGTTGATGAAGCCACATGACACTCCCCCATTCCCAAATCTGTGCCTATCACCAGCACTGTCAGGACCTTCCACCTCTCTGGTCATAGTATCTTCGGTCTCTTGACCTACCCCACCATCAATCTGTGCTCTGTCCAGCCTCAGATTAGGACAGTCCCAGAAACTACCACCATAAATTCTAACAATTCCTTCAATAAACATGCACAAACCATAATTTCAAAACAGTTCACTTACAAAGATCTAGATCATAGGGTATTCCACTAAACAATTAGCCAGATAACTCTCTAAAGAGTCAGGGACACTAATAAAATGCTCAAGTAGTTAAAAGCTACTCATGCTTTGTACAGCTCCTTTCAACTGCTTTGGCCACACAGCACAGTGAGATGTTCAAGCAGGGAAGAAGGTTCAGGACTTTGTCCCAACCCCCTGCGACCTCCTGTACACTGTGGAAGCTTCCATGATAGTATGGTAGAAGACAAGTATATGCCTCTTCTAGGGGACTGTATCCTGTCTTTCCATGATAGTATTGGTAGAAGACAAGTATATGCCTCTTCTAGGGGACTGTATCC
Organism: Mus minutoides; assembly: GCA_902729485.2. Taxonomy (NCBI): domain Eukaryota; kingdom Metazoa; phylum Chordata; class Mammalia; order Rodentia; family Muridae; genus Mus; species Mus minutoides. Next base: position 180,584 of record LR749883.1, read on the forward strand.
TGTCTTTCCAGATCGTCTATTGGTCCATGCATGCTTGCTATGTCCCCTGCACCAGTGGCCTTGGGCCTTCTGATTCACCTTACATTCATGGTTCTTAACAGTCACTCTTACACATTGCAAACCTACATCATCTTCCCCTGTGTAGCAACATTCACCTTTGCCAAAATCCAACTCTATCAAGAGCTCAAAAAAAAAAATTTTTTTTTCATTCAGGTGCAGGGTCTCCCACCTGTGTAGCCCCACTGCAGCTACAAACCAGCCTCCCCTGGTGTCCTAGTTTGCTTTCTGTTGTAATAAAGGCCATGACCAAAAGCTGGGAGGTGTAATCTATCACTGAGAAAAGCCATGGAAGGAACCCAAGGTACAGAGACCACGGAGGTACACTGCTTTCTAGCTTTCTCTTCATGGACTGCTTAACCTAGCCAAGGCCACCTGTGAGCAGTAGTCAGGACTACAGTAGGCTAGGCCCTCCCACATTAATCATCAATCAAGTAAAAGCCCTAACTTGCCTATAGTCCCACTGATGGAGGGGTCTTCTCAACTAAGGTCCCCTTGTTCCAGATGACTCCAGGTTACCTCCCTAGGATCTTTGGTTTCCATCCTCAGACAACTCCCCACATCTAGCTTGCCTCTTGCTTCCACTCTCAGCTCAGATGAATGTGCTCCTGTTTCCCCAAGAAAGGTGGAGCTTTAGAAGACTTCCCCCCAGCTGCCACTCTGCATCAGCCTGCTCTGGATCTGCCTCACAACAGACTGCATGTAGCCAGAGCCAGCCCTCATCTGCTTTAGGATGCTGCTCCAGCTATTCCACTTCCTCCTGCAGCTGTGTCCTCTCCACTGAGCCACACTGGACTTAAACAACAAAAGCCTTACCCCAGTCTCTTCAACCACTGTCAACAACCTACAGGATTATTCTGCTATGTGCTTATCTTCTCTGCATCCTTGCCACCATAAGCACTTGAAGGAAGAGGGTTTTGATGTGCTGCAATTTGGGGCTTGGGAAATAACCTGGCTACTGGTCCTCAATGAGCCCAAAAGGGCACTCAGTCTCAAGGAACCCTTCCTCAGGACACTAGGACAGCCTTTTTCCCTCCTCATCTGCTTTATCACTAAGCCAGCTCTTCTCCACCCAGTGCCTCATGAAGCACAAATTCTGAATGCATCAAGTGTCATCTGCAGCCTGCACTTTGCCACAACTGGAAGAAGGCCTGTCATGCTTACCTCATCACCTGAACTCTAGGATGGTTTGAATGAGAATGTCCCCCATAGGCTCATATATCTGAATGCTTGCTTCCCAGTTGCTGGGACTGTTTAAGGCGCATTAGGAGATATGGCCTTGTTGGAGGAGGTGTGTTACTGGGGATAGGCTTTGAGGTTTCAAAAGTTCACATCACTCCCAATGAGCTCTTTCTGCCTCTTGCTTGATAAGGATAAAAATGTAAGCTCTTATCTGTTCCTCAAGCATCAAGCCTTCCTGCCTTGCTTTCCACCATACTCATGGACTCTTAGCTCTGCAACCATGAGCCCCAAATAAATGCTTGCTTTTGTAAGTTTCCTTGGTCATGGTGTTTTGTCACAGCAACAGAAAAGTAACTAAGTGGTAAACTACTCGGCATGCAGACTTCTGTTCCTGAATAAAGTTTATACTGGATCTGCAGTGCTTTTGACTTGAACAGTTGTCCCCTCGTCTGCCTCCTAAGCTTTCAGTCTAGAGGCAATCCTCCTGGATCTGTGAAACACTAACTTCCCACCCTCTAAATCCACCATTCCATTTCCTGGCTTTATGAGTTTAAATGTACAGACATTAGCCTTCACCCTGATTTGACAGAAGGCTTCCCAAACCTACCATGGACTCATCCTTTTTTGTGGCCATCACGTACTGGCAGGCCTTGGGACTGTTCTCCATAGCTTCTGCTCTCTTCCAGGCATCCAGTCGGAACCTTTCCATCACCTTTATCTCCTCTCGGAGGTCTGTGTTCTCTTTGACGAGCATCTCTATCTGGCTTCTGAGGCGACTGTGTGTGCTTGACCACTTTGTTTCCTTCCTTTTCAAGTCTTCCTGTAAATCTGCTATTTGCTGTTTCAAGGCCTCTCAAAAGGAAAAGTTACAGAATCAAAACAAGGCAATCAGAGAAGAGATACATCAATACAACAAAATGCCAGCCCACCACAGACAGCAGGAGAGCATGCCTAGACAGTAAATGGCATTGGGTTTTCCAGAGCTGGGATATGGAGTGGGTTAAGTGCTCACCTTACATTGTCAACAACTGATCACAAGCCAGGACAAAGCAGATTCAGCTCTGAGTATGGCGTAAGGGAGTGCATCCTAACCTAACCACTAACTAAAATGGGTAAATTAAAAAACTGCAGGAATTCTTGAACAGAAGTCAATTTGTGCTAAAGAGAAAACTGAATCCAAAGTCAAAGCCACCTGCCCTGAAAATAGATGAGCTGAAATCCATGAATAAGGCTGTACAAAGGTGGTGAGTTACCTCCATTGACTGCTCACAGTCAGTGCAAAACTGAATTCCGTGTTAAATATCCTACCTCCTTATCACTATTGCACTTGACTGGTCTTTAAAAAAAAAAAAAAGACATTAACGAGTAGAAAGCAATATTAAGAAAATGAAGGAGGTACTAATGTTTGCCAAGCATCTACAGGACCCTGGGTTTGATCCCCAGCAGCACAACAGACAAAAAAAAAAAAGAGGAAGGAAGAGAAGGAGGAGAAGGAGGGGAAGAAATGAGGGGAATATAGCTGAAAGGTAAAACATACTTGCCAGTTTCCCAATGAGATTTCCCAGTAGTGAAAGAGGGAGAAATGAGCTGTTGGAGATGGAATAAACTAGTGAAGAAATTTTCAGACCTGTCTATGATCAAACTGCAAATGTACACACAGAAATCAAGACTAAAGTCAGGACAATGTCATCAGTGATTTGAGAACTACAACGAAGACGCTAGAGGACAGCAACAAACAGTCTCCCAAATAGAACTGGCAGGTCACTTTACTGACTAGGAAAGATCCAAGATCATAGAGTGATGGAATTCAGCTTTGATTATAGAGCTAGCTGGGAAGGATGGAGAGATGCTGCCTTCCTCTGTATCAGATGTCTCATTATGTGCCCTGGAGACGAGCGCAGCAGGTTCCTCATAAGACTATGGCACGGATTTCATGGCTGCCTAATTCATGTTAGGCCTTCGTGTTTCATAAAATCAAAAGGCAAAGAACACTAAAATCATCCTGAGAAACCAGTATTACTCTGATAACAAAACCCATACAACACACAACAAAACTTCTCATTTCTGTACTCTGATGCCCTATCATCAGGCTGAGGACTGAGTCCTGGGGTTTGAGCATGCTAGGCTGACTTAAATCATCAGGCTGAGGACTCAGTCCTGGGGTTTGAGCATGCTAGGCAAATGCTGGCTTAAATCATCAGGCTTCAAACTTCTCCATAAACAAGGAGTTCTCTTTTCGTGAGCACACGTCCCCAGGTGAGTGAACTGCAGGGACAGAAATGGAGAAGAGACACAGGGAAAGGAGATCCAGTGACTGGCCCAAATTGGGATCCATCTCAAAGGGAGGCTCCAAGGCCTGACTATTACTGATGCTATGGTCTGCTTACAGACAGGAGCCTAGCATAGCTGCCCTCTGAGAGGCCCAACAAGCAGCTACTGAGATAGATGCAGATACTTACACTCAACCAATAGACTGAAGTCAACCCCTGTGGCTGAATGAGGGAAAGGCTAGAAGTTAAGAAGGGTAATCCACAGGAAACCCTGCAGTCTCACTAACCTGGACCCCCAAGATCTCTCAGACACTGAGCCACCAACCAGGCATTAGCTGGTATGAGGTCCCCAGCACATATACAGCAGAGGACTGCCTGGTCTGACCTCAATGAGAGAAGATGCACCTAACCCTCGAGAGACCTAAGGCCCCAGGGAATGGGGAGGCCTACTGGGGTGGGGATAGGTGTGGGGGCATCCTCTTGGAGGAGGAATGAGATGAGGTTAGGCCAGGAGGGGGATAACAACTGGACTGTAAAACAAGATTAAAGATAAATAAATAAATAAATAAATAAATCATCATTTATTCCTGATGATATGACTTTGAATCATTGCTTTCATTTTAAGGTAAAAAAAAAAAAATCTCAATAAAGGTATATGCAGACCAAATTAAATGCAGACAAAGTAAATAAGATCAAACAACAACATGATTAGGTTGAGTTCATTCCAGAGGTACAGAGTAGTTAACCATGTAAATAAATAAATGCAATACAATACATAGAGACAAATCACATATTATCTCAATGGATACAGAAAGCCTCTGACAATATGAATATCCCTTCAAGATAGAAAGCCCTAAAGAAGCTAAAAACAGAAAGCTGGAGAGAAAGGCAAGAGAAATAAAAGTAATACAAAAAAGGAAGAACTTCAATTGTCCCTGTGTGTAGATAACATGAACCTATACTTAAAAACTCTAATGCAGAATTCTACCAGAAAACCCTCCAATCTGATGCTTTCGGCAGAATGGCAAATTACTTTAGTCAATGAACAAAAATCACTAAATTGCTAACATATTAAATCACATTCACTAATGGGATGTGACAGAAATCAGGAAGTGTCAGTTATAATAGCTTTAAAATATACATATATCAGATTCCTATGACAAATATCTAACCAATGAGATAAAAATCCTTTGTAGTGAAAACAATCAATCAATCAGTCAATAGATTGAACAAGACACTGGAGAATAAGATAAATTCCCACACTCGTAGGATACCAGAATATATTGTGAAATGTTTGAACTATCAAAAGCAATTTTCAGATTCAGGGGATTTCAATCCCCAAAATTCTTCACAGAAATAGAAAAACAAAGGGAGAGTAAAGGGGGTGGGGGACCTATCGGACTCTGTGCTCTCTTAATTCCTAAGTTACTCTGCTGTCCTTCCTTCTCCTAATCTTGCTCTCTCCTTCTGCTGTAATGTCATCCTTCCTAGTTTTTTGTACCTTTTTTAGAAAAATATCACATTTTCAAGCATCCTTTTTTTACAAGTTCAGTAAAAGTTCAAACATAAATTCAAATCATAAATTGAATAAGAAGTTTACAACAGAGATGTTTTCATTTGTTTCCATTACAACTAGTTATCTAGGCAGACATTCATTATCTGTTACTAGTCCACAGGTTAGAGTCTAAAACTATAATTTTGGGGTCTAAGTTAGCATTGAAGTTTTGTATAGATAACCCAGCCAATATTTTATCTCCTGTCCTTATAACTATAATAAGTCACTTGTTCCATTTTATGACCTTTGGTTAATTGTCTTACACTTCTAAGGATTGTATTCTAAGTTGTAAATGCCTATTTTCTGTCTCACAAGCAATTAACTCATGACACATGAAGACTGGCAGAGGTCTAATTGCAGTTTTTATATCAGAGAGGGCTTTAATAGCAGTTCTACTATACAGGGCTTAGTAGTTATTGGTATGATTTTAGGAATTCTTATAAAATCATCATTAGAAATTAAATCATATATTTGTCTAAATAGCATCACGACAAGACAGTACATCGTCGTTGACCTGCAAAAATTTGCCCAAAAGGATGGACTAATACCTTAAATACCGTCCCCTCCGCCTTGCCTACAAGAGCTCTTTCAGCGTGGTTCAGTACACAGTGAAACCATCTCAGGAAGGTACTGCTAGATTTTAGAGTATCCTAGATGGCTCCTGGCAGGCAACTAACACTACAGGTGTGCAAATAAGAAGCAACATTGCCCTCTGGTGCAGTGCAACATGGGAAGTATGCAAGGCAGAATTGAGCTCACATCTTACGCAGCACAGGTACAACTCTGTAAAACTGTGCTGATAAGCTGGGGTGTTTAACTTACAGTCTAACATACACTCTGGCTTTTATACTTAGCTAAATGAGTTTCCTTAGGAAGCTTTGCATGTGTCAGTGTATAGAGACATTACTCTAGTTTTTCCTTAGGTTTTTAGTTCTAATAAATACAGCTCAGTAGGTAAGAGCACCAGCTGCTCTTCCAGAAGACCTGGGTTTGATTTCCAGCACCCACTTGGTGGCTCACAACCATCTGTAACCCTAGTGCCAGGAGATCTGACACCCTTTTCTGATCTCCAGGGGCACTGCACATATATAATGCATATACATACATGCAGGCAAATACCTATATGTGTAAAAAAATATAATTTTAAAAGTACATTCATTGTTTTTAACTGCTACTTTCCTCTGCCATGCCCATGGTTACCTCTAAGATGAACAGAACCACTGCTCTCCCTTTGTAAGTTTTGCAACTAAATCCCTAGTTAGTACATGGGCATAATATTTGCTATGAATAAAAAGAGCTAGCAGCAGCCACTGTGTGGTAGTCAAACTGAAGGCATGACACTGAACCAGTGCACATCCAGATTCTGGCTTCTTGGTTCCCCCAGGATCTCTGCAGGAACTTTGTTACTGAATAAAGGACTGGCAACTGTCTGTCAGAGTCACTCTGGGATACAGTGTCACAGACACCCTTTTCTCTCCCTACCCATCCCCTTCTTGAGACAGGGTTTCACCCTCTAGACTCTTCTCCCTCAGCCTTCTAAGACCCTGAATTAGTGGCACACATGATTGCCAGCTCACACTTTCTTTCTGAAACATCGAAGAACTCTAATGGGACTCTCCCAAGATTGCTGTCTTTATTAACCTGGAGTGTGGTGTAGAGCCAGGTACCTGTATTTCTTCACGCTCCTTTTTATCTGGGAATGTTCTTGCAGCTGCAGTGTACTTCTCAAAGACTTTGCGCTCCTTTTGTAGTTTCCTTGTCTCCTCCTTTCTATACTCTTCTATTCGAGCCAGCTCTCTTGCTTTTTGTTGCTCAAAGTCAGCAATTTCTTTCCTACAATGAACATGCCACATTGTCATGGGACAGTCTCAGTATAATGACCTATGTGCACCCAAGTGTGATGGTATACACCTTCATTCCTAACGTTGGGTGGCCGAGGGTAAATATAGGATTCCTTGAATACTGAAATATTCAACCCCAGCCTGAGCAACACAGTGAGACCCTCCATCACAAAACTAAACAAATCCCAGTGCTAAAAAATAAGTAAATACAATAAGTAACCCCACCTGTGATCCACCTATGATCCACCTGTGATCCACCTGTGATCCACCTGTGATCCACCTGTGATCCACCTGTGATCCACCTGTGATCCACTGACCTCAATGGTTGGCCAGTTCACTTGCTCTAACATTCGTTCATCAAGCACCTACTAGGTGGAAGTGGGATGCCACAGCCTACTACACTGCAATGGGAAAGACTGTAACAAGGCCAGCAGATAGCTCTGCAGGTGAAAGGCTTACTGCACGAATCTGATGCCGAGTGGGATCCCATGGTGGAAAGAGGACAGAGTCCTGAAAACTGTCCTCTGACCACACTAGTACCGTGTCATGGATGAACCTCACAACATATACATGATACACACACAAATGGTGAAAAAAAATAAATGTATGACACATTAGAAGCATTAGGAGGAAAACAAGAAGCACACACAATAACAAATGTAAAAATAATTTTTAATAAATGTAATAAATGTAGAACACTGGAGTGCACTAACACAGTGGAATTTACAGAGTGGATTAAAGAAGAAATTTAAGGCAGTCCAAGTCTCAGAACCGAACTGCTGGGCTGGAACTGTGGCCCTCTCCCTTAAGAATGCAGACCTGGGCAGCCTTCCTGACAGTACCTGTTTCCTCATTTCTAACACAGGAAACTATCCCTAAATCCTTTTACTTTATGATTTCAATGTTCTTGAAAAGTATAATTCTAATGAAGTATATAGAATTTGAAAAGTTACCTTGAGTGAAGAAGACATTTTAATTAAGTTCCTACTTTCTACCCACTATTTGTTTTTAAATTTCATTCTAATTTGTTTTATTTGTATGTGCATGTCATGTGGGCACACATGTACACAGCACCAAACCAGTCTGTCTCCTCACCATGTGGATCCTGGGGACTGGCCTCAGTTCAGCAGGCTTAGCAGAAATGCCTTTACTAACTGAGCTAGCTTGTTGGCCTACAAACCTACTCTTAAAATAAGTATACAGTTACAAGATATAATTGTAAGAATAAAGATTTTTTTCATTAGAAAATAACAAGATACTCTTCTGCATCTTATTTTTAAACTCACCTCAGGTAACATATACAGTAACAGAATTCTGTTAAGTGGGTTAATGCTGGTCTTTAATTCTTTATTTCTATCCTCTGGGGCCAAGCATATTTTAGAATTCATACTTTTGTAGATTTTTAGAAAAGAACAGAAATTACATCAGGACAGATGGTGGAGTAGGAAACTGGAGAAACCGTCCAGCCACCTAAACAAACAAAACCAAGAGGAGGCAGCAGCCCCAGAACTCTGGGGTGGAGAGTGGTGAGCATCAGCCGGGCTGAGTCAGTTCCAGCATCTCTACAGGAGCTACTAGGCCTCCTGGGGACAGTTATCGGGGCTATGCCATCCATCCTGAGGTACCCGAGGTGAAGTGCTGAGAGAAACACGAGGCCATGTGCTCTGATCTGCCCCTCACCTCACTGAGGGCAGGAAGAGCCAGACTGATGCTTCCACATCCTTTCCAGACAGGCTTGTTAGAAGAATTTAGAGACAATACAGCTCATGAGGGTCAAAAAGGTTAACTGAGGCACCCGGCACTTGCCTGCTTCTCCACAAAGAACTAAAGCAGCATGTATATGGCTACTCTCCGAGTGAGCAACCTACACTACAGCAGCAGGAGAAAATGGAGCCCTGGCCAGGCAGGTGAGATCGCTCAGGTCGTGGCAGACTGACAACTGAGATTGAGCCCCAGGACCCACATAGGAGAAAGAAAACAACTCCGAATGTTGTCATTTGACCTCCACATGCATGCCCATGTAACTACCACATTTTGTTGTTTTTTGAGAGAGGATTTCTCTGTGTACCCCTGGAACTCACTCTGTAAACTAAGCTGGCCTTGAAATCCGAGATCCATCTGTCTCTGCCTTCCAATTGCTAGGATTAAAGGCTTATACCACCACAATGAGCAGTACATGTAAATTTAAATATTCATATAAAATCAGAAACCTTGTAGAATGTAGACATGTAGAGAATGGTATAATAACAAAGCCAAAATACCCTCATGTGTTACCAGGTTCCACAGACAAGGACTCTGTTCTGTCCCAGCAAACTTTAGCACACAGATGGTCCCAGCACTCTCTGTTGGCAAGTTTCAGTTCTCACAGGTTTATAATCCACAAGATACATAACCTGAAACCCGCACTGTAGTCTCGCTTTGGGAAAGGATTTCATATCTCCCAGGGAGCTAGGACCTGAAATTAAACTGCTCTGTGGGTCAGAAATCCATGCCTATTCTCATATCTGAAACCCACAGACACTGTTCTGCACCGGCACAGAAAATAACCTCAGGGAACAAACCTGGCCCAAAAGAGTGGCTGCCTCAACCCACAGAATGCCCATACTATAGAAGATTGGTGTTTAGACAGAAAAGACATGCAAGGCATCATCCTAACCCCAACACACTGATAGACAACGGGACGTTTGCCCACTACAACCTTGGGAATGGCCAGTGGCATATAGATTAATGCCAGAGTGAAGACTGAAGGCATCACCCTTACTGCCATCCCTCACCTGGCACCATCAGTCCTGTCTAACTGAACAGGCAAATCGCTCTGTAGCTGCAATGCCCTGAGGGTGCTGGGGTGTAAGCAGCACTCAGCCTTCATCCCACTCCAAGGGCACGCAGCCCACATGCATCTAAAAAGAAACCACAAGTACTAGTATTTACCTTCTGCTCACTGCAGTGGGCACTGCAGCTCAGGAAGTAAGTCAGACAGAGCCCACTACAGAAAACCACAGCTACCCCAGACCAGTGGACACATCTACAAAGCACTCTAGCACCCAATGCTCAGGAGACATAGTGGAAGAGGGAGCAGAAAGACTGTAAGCACCAGAGTGTAATATCCAAAATGAATTCAAGACCACCCAGTGCCTTCCCCCTTTAAAAAGGACTTTTGAAATTGTACTAGCAGGCCAAGTGCAGAGCCAGATAAGGAAGGTGGCTGACTAAACAAATGTAAAAACATAGTTTTAGCGGTCAAAATGATTAAGCCTGCAACTGCCAAAATAATATTAGCTGTTCTCAGAGAAATAATCATAACAAAAATAACAGTTCTCAGAAGAATTCTCCTACCCCTGTCCCACACTGAATTCTGAGAAAGACCACAAACTGCTCTGAACTTGCTAGGATTCTCTGTGACATTAAAAGCTGTGACCCATAAGTTCAAAATGTACTACTGCTTTGCTGACCAAATCATAATAACCCACCATGGGGGCAAACAAAGTGAGTCACTAGGCCAAAGGGTTACTTAGTCACTATACAAGCAAACCAATGCCTGAAAGGGTTACTTAGTCACTATACAAACCAACCAATGCCTGAAAGGGTCACTTGCTACACCAATGAGAACCCCGTTGCTCAAATCTGCCCCTTACAAAGATATTAAAAAGTGTGTTCTTTCTTTGTTCTGTGTCTCTCCTCTGGCCTGCGTGCTGAGAGAAGAGTCCCCAACATGTTGGATCAATAAAAATCCTCATGCGGTTTTCATCGATGGCAGTCTCTGTGGTCTTTATGAGTGAGGGTCTTTTGACGAACTCCAACAAGAGATCAGGAAGTCTGTTGTGAGACTGTGTCTCCTAACAATGTGAAGCTATACCCATAGTCTCACTAACATGACTACCAAAAACATGAGCTCAACAGGGGTGAACCCAAGAGTGGGAAAAAACAGTTTTTCCTGTGGAAAAGCACATCAGTTAGTTATCCAATACCAAAGTCAGCCCTGAGAACATACATATGAGAAACATACATACAGACTGAGCAGGTTGTATTTAGGAATACACATGTATATACATACATGAATGCAATAACAATGAAAAAAAGGGCCATGAATTTAGAGAAAGCAGAGGGGTGTGTGGAATTATTTGGATGGAGGAGAGAGAGGGAAGGGAGAAATGTAATTGGGTTATAATCCCCCAAAAAAAGAGTTAAACAATGAATAAGAAGAATGCAACCTACCCCTCAGTTAAAAGATACCTTTGTCTCCTCCCTCAAGGGTAAACCCATACACCAATTAAACCCAACAGGCATACAGAGAACACTACCCAACTGTACTGGCTAGTTTTGTGTCAACTTGACACAGCTGACAGAGAAAGGAGATTCAGTTGAGGAAATGCCTCCATGAGATTCAACTGTAAGGCATTTTCTCAATTAGTGATCAAGGGGGAAAGGACCCTTGTGGGTGGGACCATCTCTGGGCTGGTAATCTTGGGTTCTATAAGAGAGCAGGCTGAGCAAGCCAGAGGAGGCAAGCCAGTAAAGAACATCCCTCCATGGCCTCTGCATCAGCTCCTGCTTCCTGACCTGCTTGAGTTCCAGTCCTGACTTCCTTGGTGATGAACAGCAGTATGGAAGTGTAAGCCCAATAAACCCTTTCCTCCCCAACTTGCTTCTTGGTCATGATGTTTGTGCAGGAATAGAAACCCTGACTAAGACACCATCTGTAAAAGGTGCATCCTTCTCAACTATGAATAGGCCATCCTACCATAGTGGACCATCTGTAGGCCATGAAACAATCTTTAGCAATCTAAAGTAAATGAGATCATGCAAAGTACCTTGTCTAGCCAGAACAGAGCAAGTTTCAGAAATTAGCACAACTAAAATCCAGCAAGCATACAGGAAAGGCACAACTCTGGAGTTTTATGGTTGGTTTGTGGGTTTTGTTTCTGCATGTTTGTTTGGAGCATAGGGATTGATACAGGGTCTCATTCTGTCATTCTGTTATCCATGGTAGCCTCACATTTGGGGCATCCTCCTGCCTCAGCTTCCTCACTGCTGCGATTACAAATCTGAGCTATCACTTTATTTATTTATTTATTTATTTATTCATTCATTCATTCATTCAAATTTGAATCTATTTTAGACTTTGTGTATTTGTGGTCATTTAAGAGTATAAAGCATCCTTTTTCTTAGAATGCTACAAAGGCATATTTCATTTGTATGCATATGGTCCCATTCTAAAGCATCCAGTTTCCTTGCAAAGTGCTTAAGTGGTCACATACATAAACAGTAATAACAAAATATATTTACTCTTAAAATGTTAAATCTGACTGAAAAAATATATATTAAACTATAGAAAAATTAGTGGGGTTTTTTTTTTCAGCATAACAGTGTGATTATGCCATGACTTCCAAATGTGTTTAATGATTGACTTCTATTTCTGAAAAATTCCGTGTAATGAGTATAAAATGAGTGAATTTGTAATGCTAAAACCCCATTTTAAACATCACTTTCTATGCATACATGGGAAACAACTAATATGGCCAATTGTACCTCAAAAGTAGTTGTTTTATTTTAATGTTGTGTTTACACAGCACATGTTATTTTTTTTAGTGTCCTTTTACAAGGCAATTTACTGGCATTTAAAGTAACCTAAAACAACATACTGTTGCTCTTTTTATAAAAATTTTCTTCCAAAGGATCTTGGAAAAAATAATGATGAATTGGAAGATAATATAAAGTATCTCTGGACAATTCTAATTGTTCTTGGAAAACGATGAAAACATGCCAGTGTTTCAGTTATTCATGGATCAGCATGCTTTCATGCTTGTCACTAGACTCAGATTTGGACAATCTTAAGAGATGAGCTTACTGTGATTGCATGGTTAACTCAAGTGCTGGACCTAACATGTTAGGCACAGGATCATCCAGTATTGTTGAATTTACGAAAAACAATGAAGTGAAAGCTAGGGGGGAAAAAATTAAAAACAAACAGAAAACTCAAAAAAGTCCAGTAAAGTGAAGGTCATAATTTGCAAAAGAGGATTCCATAAGATTCATGTAGACCATTTGATTAAATGATTTGTAAGAGTTTTGAGGAACAGCTTTAGTGTTATAACTTTATAAAATATAAACTGTTTTATCAAAAATATTTATACATTGTAACAATAAATTGCTTTTGCCCTCTGTAACTACCAACACAAAATGCATAAAATGTACTTAATGTAAATGCTAGAGTTTGAGGTGTCTGCTTGGCCACTGTACAAAGTGGTGAAATTAAAAAGTATGCTTATAACTCAGAACATTACAACTTGAGCATACATATGTACAAGTGCATACTATGATCATCACTGTGATTGACAAGCAAAAGATGACTAGATTGATATAAATGTACAATGCCTGTTAATCACGCTTTGGGAGATCTGACTAAATATCCTTGAGTGTTTAGACTTTGGGAATGCATAGAGTTAACACAATGTCTTGGTTCCAGCTGATCAGAAGTCTTCACTCTTAATATTAAATAAATGCTGATGTTCTGAGCCACCACACCCAGCTTTTCTGGTTTATTTTATTTTATTTTGCAGTACTAGAGACTGAACTCATAGCCTCACATTTGTGTATTCAACCACTGGCCAGTCTTGGCTACATGGGGAGACTCAAAAATTAAATAGAGGGAGGGAAAGAGAGAGAGAGAGAGTGAGCAAGAGAGAGGTGAGGGTAGGTGCTGCCTAGATAGAGAATCAGACACACAGAAAAAAATACTGCATGAGGTAAAAACAAGAGGGAAAGTGGCCGTGAGACCACAGAGGCAGAGACTTCAGTGATATTCACACCAACCAAGGCTCACCATGGACTGCCTCGGCCACCAGAAGGTGGGTGGGTAACAAAGCCCAGCTACAGGTCGGGACTTCAGCCTTCCAGCTTCTAGAAGCACAAATATTGGTACCCAAGTCACAGTGCTTTGTTACAACAACCTGGGAAATGACCATGCTAACCAGTTGCCACTGGGTTCAGAACTACAAACTGATTTTTAAATTTCAACTTATCTTACCACTAAAATTTTCTCTTTAATGTATGTGACTAAACTAGGTCATTTCATTTAATTAAATTTTTTGAGACAGGTCTTCATGTAATCCAGGCTGGTCTTGAATGCACTCTACAGTTGAGGGTAACCTTGAACTTCTGATGCTCCTGCCATCAGCTCCCAAATCCTGGGGTTGGAGGAGCGTGATGCCACACCTCAGGTTCAGGGGTGCTGAGGACCCAAGTGCAGGACTCCTCATGCATGCAAGGTAAACATTCTAGCAACTAAGCTATATCCCAGAAATGTGTCCTCTGTTTCGTTTATATCTGTTACAAGTGATCAAAACTGTGACAAAACTTTGAACATAGACTTAAAGAAACAATTAAATCATATTTTCTCTTCTCGTAGATGAAAACTTACCTCAGTTTTTCCAAGGCACTTTCTCGTTCAATACGAAGTTTAGCTAAAGATGTGTTCTCAGCTTTAAATCTTTCTATTTCTGATTCCAATTCAATAACTTTATCTCTTAAAACCTGAGATCGAACACTGTCACCTATAAAACAGACCATAAATTCTGAACTTTTTATAACCAAACACTAGCCATCTATGAATGCAACAGCCAAGGTTTGCCATGAAACCAGTGCCATTATGAACCTGGATTTCTTTTTTTTTTTTGGTTTTTCGAGACAGGGTTTCTCTGTATAACCCTGGCTGTCCTGGAACTCACTTTGTAGACCAAGCTGGCCTCAAACTCAGAAATCTACCTGCCTCTGACTCCCGAGGGCTGGGATTAAAGGCATGCGCCACCACGCCCAGCTGAACCTAGATTTCTAAAAGCAAACAGTTTAGCCTTAAAAAAGAATCAAGGTTGGACAGTTGCTTGCTTGCAATCCCAGCACTCAAGAAGCAGAGGCAGAAGGATTACTCTAAGTTCAAAGGCAGCTTGGTCTACATAGTGAGTTCCAGACAAAGGACTGATGTTACAGGTAAAAAGAAACAATTTAACTCAAATCCTTTAAAAAGACTAGCAAGTATAGAATATGAATTAATTCACATGAGATCTGAAGGGCTAATCAATACCCAAACCAAACGTAAACAAAAGAAACACCAGCTGGACACGGACACACACTTGTGATCCTAGTGCTAAGGAAATTAAGGGGAAAGGATTACAAGTTCAAAGGTAGCTTGAGGTACACAGCAAGTCCAGGCCAGCCTACTGAACTGGTCAATATCCTATAACTTACAAACATGCACGCACATGCATACACTCACACACACACACACACACACACATACACACACAGGGAAGGTGCAGGGGTTGCATATTTAATTCTTTTTTATTATTAAAATTGCTATTTAAAAAGTAAATATCAAAACTTTTGAGAACATTTTTTATTGTTTAAAATTATATGTACATATATGTCTGCACGTAGATACGTACATGTGAGTGTGGTGCCCAGAGAGGCCAGAGGCATTAGACCAACTGGAGCTAGAGTTACAAACAGTTGTGAGGCACCTCGTGTGGGTGCTGAGAACTATGTTTGGGTCCTTTGTAAGAACAGCAGTGCCTTTAACTGTGAGCCTCTCTAGTCCCAAAACGTGAATACTTTACCCTTGAGTTCAGCAATTCTAATCTGGCTATCACTTAATCCTGCCCTTCTGAAAAATATGTCTGGTCTTTACAACAAGATAAAAGTATGTTGTAGATAAAATGTTGTAATACATGTCATTATCTCAATAAAAGTAATAGGAAAAGTGTCTACAAAGAACCCCCCCAAATGGTATGGAATTTACCTTTGGAAATTTTAATTATAGATGTTTTTGCTTTATTACATTTTCAAGCATTCAAACTTCCTGCGTATTTGAGTTTATGTGTTAGAGCAATTTTAAAATAATACCTCAAGCAAAGAGTTGGAAGAGATGATGCAGCTAGTAAGAGCACTTGCTACCCTTCCAGGGGATGTGACCGGTTCCCAGCACTCATACAGATGATTAACAACCACTGGAGTGTCAGCTCCAGGGATCTGAGGCCTCTTCTGGCCTCCTCAGACACCACATATATATGTCAGATACATGCGCATGTGCGCGCACACACACACAAAATTCTTTTGTATCTTAAATAAGTCATGGGAAAATGACCCTAAGAAGTAGAAATAATATTTTAATACACACACACACACACACAGACACTTGAGCAGGCTGACTCAGACCTGTTCTGCCACTGTGAATGAGACCACTTAGGGTGGAGTCTTCCGACCTAGTTAGGTCTATTGTTCTGCCACCTGTGCTCTTCTCCAAGACACCACTACCCACTGAGAGGCTGAACCTGTCTTCCTGAGATATTCCTGAGATAGCTGACAACCAGTCCATTGGTGACCTAGTGCTAACAGCTCTGGCAGATCAAGTGCTGACAGGCTGACAACAAAGCATCAAGAGTGGCATGGCAGGGATGGGCCTTCCCCCTTTATAAGCTCAAACTCTTAGTGAACACAAGGCCTTGATCGGAATCCGTCTTGGTCTCGTTATTTCTCTTGCCATTTCCTCCCATATATCTCCAGCCTCCCTTTCAGGAACCCAATTTATGTGGCCTCGGGCAGCTACAATGCATAAATATAATGAATGATAATGTTTATATCATCATGAAAGGTCAAGTCTAGGGAAGGAAAAAAATTGTATAGCAGACATACACACGCACACACACATTCCACACCTTATCAACAATTTGTAATTTCTCAGTTTCAGTTCCTAGCAGTCAACTACAAGCCACATATATTTAATAGAAAATCCCAGAGATTATTTTCAAATTGCATTCCATGCTAAGTAGCAGCACAGTGAAATAGCACAGTATCACACTGAAGCACCATCCTTCTGTCCAGCATACACTGAAGCACCGTCCTTCTGTCCAGCATATATCCACACAACCCAAAAAGTTATTCATTAGTCACTTAGGACCCATATTAGGTTATCTGGTGCAGAATCGCAATGTTCATATTTAACCCTTAATGCCCCAAAGGACTAGAGTGGTGTGCTGGCAATCTGATTGTGCCAAAGATAAAGTGCATGAAAATTACATGCACATTAAAAACAACAACAGTGTAGCGGGACACCTTGCAACATTTTCTCATGCCTTGACTTACCTGGTGGTTGATCTTGACTCAGGTTTAACTTGGGTTCATTTTCCAAGTGTGTATCTAATTTTGGCTTTGGTTTCAAAGAAGGGAAGAATTTTACCATCAAGTCAGATGGAGGAGGAGGGCTTATGCGCCTGTCAGATTTGAAGTCTTCTCCCTTCTTGACTGGTGCAATCTTCCTTTTTATTGTTTTGTCCAGAACACATCCTTCACTCTTACTGTGGCACTGTGTCTGGGGTGTACCATATATGGCTTCCTCTCTGGAAATAACACCATGTTCATATGGATTCTCCTCAAGGTCTGTCCAAGATCTTTCATCATCGAAGTCAATTTTACTCCCAACTTGAGAGGAGGGCAGTCTCAGTGGTTCCAGTACCTTATTGTTCAGGCTTTCAACTATGACAGACTCGTCACTGCTACACTCTTTATCAGACAGATCCAGGTCTGCATCTCTCCATTTATCTTCTTGAGCCCCAGTGTCCCTAAAAGGTCCTTTGGCGTCACAGACTTGTGGACTATCCTCTCTGTTGCTGAAGACCCTGTCCCCAACCTCGGTGGATGGTTTGATGGTAATGTCATGCTGATCCTCAGACTCAGTGCTACTGTCGCTGTTGGCAACGCCATCATCCCTTGCATCCCATTGGCTCTGGTTCTCAGAAGTGCTGGTTTGGAAGGCTTTCATACTACGTTTACAAGACAGTTCCCTCAAGCCATCAGGTGACCCTGAACCCCGAGACAAGAGCATGGCCTCGCATTCACTCTTGTTCTCATGTGCAACACTGTAACGGGGAATTTCACTACAGTTACTCTGAACCCTAGGATCTGCCTGCTGTGCCTTATGCTGATGCACAGCTTTGACAGGAGTGGAAGACAGCCTGTGACCTTCATTGATCTGTTGATCCCTTTCTAAGATTTTCAGTACAAATGAGGAATTACTAGAAAATGATATTTCATCAGCAGCCTGTTCCAAAAATAAAAATTCATCTAATTCCAAGTTTTCCTTTTCTTTTTCTCGTTCCCAATTCTCTAATTTTTTCTGAAGAGAAAAATCAAGGGAAGATTCTGTCTCTCTGTCTGTCTCACGTATCGGGCTCCTAGAGACCATACAGCCAACTGGTTCTGTAGAAAGAGGAAGTCTCTCTCTCCCCTGTGTCTTATTCCACATCTTGCAACCAGCATCCCAGGGCTTTATGCATGCAGGTACATTTTCCTTATTATTAGCATGTACATTTCGTTCTAATTTGACCTGGTGTCTAAACTGTCCATCACATTTCTTCCCCGTCTGTACTTTCAGTCCTGGTGGGGAGAGACTTTCTCTCATATTGGCCTTGGTCACTTTGGGTTTTTGCCTGAGTGAGACAGAGCCAGCCTTGGATCTAGCTTTACTGTCCTTTTTAACAGTGGGGGTATCTGCACACAGGTCTTTATCTTTGAGAGCGGTTTTCCTCTGCAAATGCTGTCTGTCTACTTTAGACCCAGACTGGTCCTCTGATGGGCTCTGCTTACTTTCTTTCCCCTTTTGAAATTTAGATTTAGCATTAGTAAACCTAGCTAAACCTTCTCCTCGTTTTAAAAATGGTTGCTTGGGTTTCGTTTTCGCTAGCAATGGTCCTTCTGCTTCCTAAAGTAAAAAGACAAAATCCAATTAATTTGCATATACAAGTCATCTCAGTCATTTCTGAAGCCAGTCTCCCTGAAGACTGATAGCTATGGCAACAGCGCTCCGCTTACCTGCAGCTGCTTCTGTCTCCGCTCTTGCTCTTCCAGTTGGATCTGCTCTTCTAAGTAGTCCTCAAATGTCTGCTGCTTCTCTCTAACGGCAGCTTTGATGGGCCTAGTCATAAAAAAACAAATCACAAACACTCAACTTACAATGTGAGTATTTATACTCGTGTAACAGTCAATACCTCAGCCTGCGCTATAAGCTAACATTCTCCAGGACCAGGGGCCAGCTTAGAGGTTAACAGCAGAGACAGGCTTTACATGTGCTAGACCCTGGTTCAATCCTCAAAACAAAAGGAAAAAAAGAACAAGGTATGATGATAACTATGTTAGCAATCCTAGCACTCAAGACATTAAAGCAGGCAGAGGCCAGTCAGAGCTACACAGTGAGGCTCTGTCTCAAACAAAATAGGGTAGGTAAAGGTACCTGCTGTGCAAGCCTTGAGACCCAAGTTCAAGACCCAGAACCTGCAGGAAGGAAAGAACTGATACCCACAACTTATCCTATGACCTGCACACAGAGCAGAAAGAAAATAAATTTAAACAAAATAAGCAAAAAGACCTCTATTTACCTTCCCCTTTGAAACCTAATGAAATCTACAATCCTTCTCTAGCCCCCCAAAATGCAAAAATATGTAACTCTATATAGGACTTGGGGATACTAAAGAACCCTACTGAACTCTACCCACTGACTGCAGACATACTTACTGTATAAAGTAACACAGTCATTATTTAACCTTAAACATAGCTTAAATAACATATTAAGTATATATTTTTAAATTAAGAAAGGTTGTCAAGTAAAGCCATAATCAGAAGTTATATGGCCTATAATATGTTAGAAATTCAAAGATATAAAAAAATAAACTATTTAAAGATACTTTTGTTTTTGAAGACAGGGTTTCTCTGTATAGTCCTGGCCATCCTGGAACTTGCTGTATAGACCAGGCCCACCATTGCCCAGCTGAAATAACATTCCTTTTTTTTTTTTTTTTTTTTTTTTTTTTTTTTGATTTTTCAAGACAGGGTTTTTCTGTATAGCCCTGGCTGTCCTGGAACTCACTTGGTAGACCAGGCTGGCCCCAAACTCAGAAATCCGCGTGCCTCTGCCTCCCAAGTGCTGGGATTAAAGGTGTGCACCACTGCGCCCAGTTTGAAATAACATTTCTTAATTTTCCTAACTTTAACTAATGATACAAATATAATTTGTAACTGACACCAAGTGGGAAATTTCAACATCTGGTTTTCCTTTTTCACAACTATATTTAACTATAAGGCAACATTTTTTTAAATAGGAGGGGCACATCAAGGTCACCCTGTTTATTCCAGGCTGTCTTCAGATTCTGCTGTGTAGCCTCAGTGCTATAATTACTGGCCTGAGCCACAATGCCCAGCAGAAGGTATCCAGTACAATGTCATAGCTACTAGAACTGTCCTTTCTTCCAACTGCGGTCTCTTGCTTAATGGTATGCAATGGGTTACATCAGCAAGCTGATGCTCTGAGGCACATTCAGGAGAGACAAGCAAGCATAGATTTCTCAAACACAGAGCTCAATAAGGAAAACACCACATGGTTCATTTCTTAGTACTTTGAGTATGAGTCATACCTTTCATCAATATTAACCACTTCTGAGGAATCTCCACGTTTTTGTAAGTTCACATCCTTCCCTTCCTGACTCCTCCCCATCTTCTCTTCCCAACGTGGCAAAGCACCTTCCCCTAGAAGAAAATTAGGGACAACTTAGTTCAAAACCTGTAGAATAAAGTTTTAAGACATAAGATGATCACAAGTTACTAAAATACATAATTAAATGTAGTATATAGAGCCTATGTCTATGTAGTACATAGCCTAGTGCAGATCACTTGCCTAGTGAACACAAGCCTTAAATTTGATGATCCCCGGCACCACAAAAACAAAAAGGATGGATTTGAAAAATACAGCCAAGTAGGCTGGCATGCATCTGTAATCCCAGAACCTGGGAGGCAGAGACAGGAAGACAGCCATAAATTCAAAGCCAGCCAAGGCGATATAGTAAGAACCAATCTCAAAAAACAAACAAACAAGAAAGAAAGAAAGAAAGAAAGAAAGAAAGAAAGAAAGAAAGAAAGAAAGATTGATTTACACCAAAAAAATTAGAAAACTTAAGAACTTTTAATAAAATAAAGAAAAATTATAAAATTACAATTAAGATAATAAAGATACCTGACATTCCTCCAGAAGATATCTCTTAAAAGTGTTGAAGTCTGCTCCCCTACAATAGCTGCAGCCATTCTGTTCCATGCCCACCAGTCATTTCATATTGTTACTGATGCAGAAAAATAGCTTTGACTCGGAACAGAGTCAAGCTGACCACATACCCTGCTATGTTCTGAGGTTTGTTAATCTTTACAATTCCACAACTGTAAGCTTGTAAGCTCTATTTAGGACCAATCAGAATAGAGGTCAGTTAGAACTGTTCTGTGCAGCTAGCCAAATAGCTTGAGTCAGAGCCGACCACTAGGCAGAGCTTCCTGCACCTGCACATGAGCTCAGTGTGGGTTTTCCTTTATAAAATGGTCCTAAGAAATATTTGGAGCCCAGAGTCAGCTCCTGAGTCTGGTCTGTGGCTCTGATCAATCAGTGGTGTGTATGTTCAATAAACCAACCCTGTTTAACTAAGATGGCTGTCTGAGTGGTTTCTACAGAAATTCCAAGACCTCAACATTAAGTATATTGCTGGTTGTGGGTGGTGCACGCATTGGATCCCAATACTCAGGAGGCAGAGGCAGTCAGACTTCTAAGTTCAAGGCTAGCTTAGTCTACAGGACCAGGACAGCCAGGGCTACAGAGAGAAACCTTGTCTCAAAAAAACAACAACAATGGAAGTAGGGATGTTTATAAAGTTACAACAAGCAAATGCAATGCAGAAATTTGATTGGATCACCATTTTTAAAAAGCCACTTTAGGGGGCTAGAAAGATGGCTCTTCGTTTAAAAGTACTTCCTGCTCTTGCAGAAAACCTGGGTTTGGTTCCAGTATCCACATGGCGCTCATAACCTCCTGTAAGTTGGTGATCCAGTTCTGAGGGAGCCAATGCCTTCTTCTGGCTTCCTTGGGCACTGGGTCTGTGTGTGTGTGTGTGTGTGTGTGTGTGTGTGTGTGTGTGTGTGTGTATGACGCATATATATATATATATATATATATATATATATATATATATATATAAAACAGTAAAGATCATTTTGGGGGTGAATAAAAGAAATCCCCAAAATAGGCTTGGATATTAACCTCCTTATATATATTAAAAGTATAACTATACATACATTCTAATTTGTACTTCAGATATAATAAAATTCAAATAAAGCATATGATGCCTGAATACTACCTACAATAAAATGTTCAACAAATGATACACACATACACACACACATAAATATAGCCATAGATTTATAGATATACATATATACATATTCCTATATGTATCAACAATGTAAATAAATATGTAGCACATTAACCCTATAATCATTGAAGTGATCTTTTAATTATTCTGGATATTTGAAGTTTTCCAAAATAAGAACAACCTACACTGTGTAAAAAGCAGGAAAGGAGCCAGGCGTGGTGGCGCACACCATTAATCCCAGCACCTGAGAAGCAGAGGCAATGAGTTCTAGGTCAGCCTGGTCTGCAGAGTGAGGTTCAGGCATCCAGGGCCTACAGAAAAACCCTGTCTCAAAAAAAAAAAAAAAAACAAACAAACAAATAAAGAAGAAGGAAAGGGCATTTGACTTTTCCATATCAATGATTTCTTCTAGGTTGGGAAGAAAGCATTAGGCAAAGGGGACCTAATTCTAAATGCTAAATATAGACTCTTTTTATTATGCTGTTATTACAAAAATAAAATAAATCATGAAAACATTCAATTTAAATTTTAGAAATGTTGAAAATAACTTAGACCCTATAAAAAGTATTAAATAGATTGTTATTCTAATAATATAAAAGGTATTAAATAGATGGCTATTCTAATAATGACTACAGAACATACCATAAGAATTTTCCAAGTTAAATAGAAAAAGAACACAATATCATACGAAATTCATAATTACGAAACTGTAAAGAAAAGGAAGCGGGATAAGAAGCACGGCTGTTTTGTGTTGAAGACTGGCTGGACTGAGGAGAGGGCTCAGTGATTACGGCTCTCGCCATGCTAGCACGGTGCTGGATAGAGAGCTCTGGAGTCCAGGTAAGTGCAGGGTGGGAATGGTGACAAGCTTAATAATTCTAACCTCAGAAGGCAGGCAGCTGATCCCCAGAGCACGACTGGCCACACTGGAGAATCTGACTGTGACTGAGACCACCTCAAACATAATGGCATGATTCCCAACATCCACACTGGGCTTCCATATGCACATGCACACACACATGCACATACATTAAAATGGAAAAGAAAAAAGATTAGCTAGTGGAATGTAACACTGTGATAGAGCACTCATCTAGCATGTATAATGTTCTAAATTCTATCTCCAGCCTGCCTGTCTGCCCTGTCTGTATGTCTCTCACATTAATATTCCTTCTCTCTTCTCTTCTCTCTCTCTCTCTCTCTCTCTCTCTCTCTCTCTCTCTCACACACACACACACACACACACACACACACACACACACACACACCACACACTCATATAGAAGAGAGAGGGTAGGGAAAATACATCAGAAAAAGCCAAGTGAGCTCTGGAGTTTGTTACCCTCAAACAGTAAGACCAGTTCTCTGGCATGACTATGTCTGATTGCTGGGAACACAAATGTTTTTCACATGTCACACTTGACCTGCAGCTGGTCAGCTCTCACCTGCCAAAGCTATTACAAAGATTTGTCAGCCCCAAATTCTCTAAAACACTTGATGCAGAACTCACGGCCTCCCTCCTTGAAGATCCCATGCTATCTGTGAAGTCTGAGGTAAGAATGAGGATCAAGACCCAGCTTTGGGTCAGTGCTGTGCACCGTGGGGACCTTATAATGAAAGCAGCAGAGGAGGGGGGTCCAATTCCAAAGGATGGCCCTTGTCTGAAGGCGACTTGATAACTCAGTTATGTGACTCACCTGAAGGGTGGGTAGGACTTTCCTCCTTTAAATCATTTCTTTTCACCTGGGCTTCTTGATATTGTGACTCGTAAAACAAATCAGAAGCAGTTTTTGAAGTTAATACAGAATCTGGAGTAGCTCTACAGAAATTACTTTGTTCATCGGGTAAAATGTTGGAAGCACGGGAGTTTTCTTGAGTTGGATTTGAGTAGCTGTGTAGTGGCAGAGTTAAATCTCCAGGAGATCGATGCTTCTGGCTCTGATCATCAGGCAATAACGTACCTTATAAATGAAAAAAAAAAAAAAAATCAACAAAGCTCAGGCCATCCTACAATGCTTTTACTTTTAAGCAGTAGTGACTCTTCACCCCACAAAGTCATTTTCAAAATAATAGAAGTATTTTTCTCCATATTAGTATGTCATTTAACAAAAGTACAAAAGCCTTAAAATCCAAAGTAAACAAATGTCACATACTTTAAGGCTAGAGAATATTTATTCTAGATTTTCTATACAGACTGAAGATGGCACAGTTACAGTACACTGGGTGATCTGTGAAAACTCCTTGGCAGCTGCCAACTCTGTCATCCAGGGACAGGCAGGCACAGGTACAAAGCAATACAGTTAGCAGCTATACAAACTATCTGTCTGCGCTGCCATAGGACTAGTGTCCAGTGACTAATCATTTCTCCTTCAGATCAATTCTAAAACTTTCATGTTGTTAGATAAAGGGATTATTACTGACTTTTTAGTTTCTAAATATATGTTGCTTTTGTCTATTTTGTTTATGTCTGCTGGGCTGTATGTATCCCTCTGAACATCACTTCTCAGAACATGGAAGGCATACATGGGCTGGTATGCCATACCTGTCTGCCATACCAGCCCATGAAATCCTGCCAGCCTTGTTCACCTGATTGTCTCATGGAGAAGCATTTAATAAAACAGTCCCCGCTGCTGGGCTTGGCAGAGTGTTTGCCTGGCATGAATAAGAGCGTCTGTGTCCAATACCCAGCACTCCATAAAACCAGACATGGTAGTACATACCTAGAATCTCGCTCAGCACACAAGATGAGGCAAAAAGATCTGAAATTCAAAGTCATCTTTAGCTATTCATTGAGCTTAAGACCAGCCAGGGAAATAGGAGACTGTCTTAAAATACACACACACACACACACACACACACACACACACACACACACACACACATGCACACAGAATAATCACTGCTACCTATTACACACCCACTTCATCCCCAGCCCACATCTAAAATGAAGAAGCCAGGCAGTGCCTGAGGCTGTCAGCTTCAGCTCTTCATCTTTTGCAGTACAACCTCCCCACACACCCCATCTTTTGCAGTGCTACCTCCCCACACACCCCAGCACCTAAAGATTTTTGAATGGCAGACATTCCAGCTGAATCTAAAGAGTTCTTTGATAAAAGATCCCAGAGTAGCTAAAATATGATCTATTCACCCCTAAAGATCTTCAAGATCCTCTCAGAAAACCTACCAAGTTAAAATTCTTTTTACAGATTGGTAAAGGAAAGGCAACCTAGAAACCTGCTGGAACCTCAGTTGAAGGAAGGTCAGCAATACTGTTAGCAGTCACTGTGTTTATGCCGCTGTGCAGTCACAGCTTGAAATACTATTACCTTCTACTTAGACATGCTGCAGCCAAGCCTTTGTGAAGCCCAAAGATGCTACACAGGACACCGGGAGAAGAGTCATCAACTCTCTTACCCAGTGCTGGATCCCACATGCTACAGTACTGAACTGCCAGGCAAAATGTATCCACTGGTGCAATAGAGGAATGACTGTTACAGGTTAACTGTTTTCTTACTGAATCTGCAGCCTGCTCCACAGAAGGGAACTGATGTCTAATCATCTCTGCGGAGGTTATATGCCCTAGGAAAGAAGCCACCTATTATTGTTTTGCTAATTGGCTACTAGAATAAGGAGAGTGAATTCTTTTCTCTTTTTTAATATTTTCAGTGTTTTGTTTTGTTTTGTTTTGAGAAATGGTTTCTCTGAGTAACAGTCCTAGCTGTCCTGGAACTTGCTCTATAGACCATTTCTCAAACTTTTGGGGAACCTCCATACTGTTTTCCAGCACACAGGCCCACAAGCAGACTAAAAGTCTGCTCCCCAGTGGGCAACTATACTGGGACATGGCAGACCTTTGAGGAGGTAGAGCCAAGTAGGAGGGAATTAGTATATTGAGGGTGTCCTCTGGAAAAGGACACTACATCTCAGGCATTGGGAATTGAGCAGATCTTCCATCACCTACTCCCACCAAAGCACATGAAGCTGCCCCAGAGCCACAGTCACAGGACGTAGCAACATGGGCTAGGACCTCAGAACATGAGGCAAATCAACAGTGCACTGTTCTTTCTGCATTGTTTATCTTGGTTATCCCATCACAGCAACGAAGGGCTGACTAGCATTGTAACCCACTCCAACAACAACAACAACAACAAAAATCCTTGGGATCATCAATAATTTAAGAGTGCAGTTGGTGGGATGGGAAAAGAAGGAAGACAGACAGTGACCATAGTACAGTGAATATATATGTATGAAATACCACAACGAAACCCACTATCTTTAATGAAAAGTGAAGAAAATAAATTAGACCTTGTCATAAAAAAAAGAAAAAAAAAAAAAAAGAAAAGGAAAAAGAGAGGGAGAGAGGGAGGGAGATTTTGGGTCTTGAACCCACAAAGTCTGAATATCAATTCCCTATGCCACTCAGCAGCAGAGCAGATGCCTCGGCAGGTACAGGGCTCTAGGTCCAATATCCAGCACCAAAAACAGAAGTCAGATTAAGAAAATTTAAAATTTGTTGTGTTCAAATTCAGTGTGGCTAGTTCTTACAGAAGTAACTTCAATTTCCCTCACCTCTCTATCATATCTGTACTTTACAATAAAAAGTCATAACCTTGTATTCAAATCATCTTTAGTGTTTATTGATTCCTTAAAGCAATTATAAACTATTCAATTATTTTAAGATAAGCTAAGTGTGGTGGTGCACCTGGGAGATAGAGGTACGCAGAGCTCTGAGTTTGAGGTCCGCCTGGTCTACATAAAGAGTTCCAGGGCAGGCAGGGCTACGTAATGAGACCCTGACCCTGTCTATAGTGCGTGTGTGTGTGTGTGTGTGTGTGTGTGTGTGTCTGTCTGTCTGTCTGTCTGTCTATGTACAAATATAGATGGCTGTCTATGTACAGATATATATATATAGATATATATATAGATATATATATATAGAGAGAGAGAGAGAGACACTACACTTTCTATATTTCTCCAAGAAAGCATCCACATTTCTTATTCCCCCAACCCTCTTTTACTCAGCCACACTTAGCACACTCATTTAAAATATTCATGCCAATGTCTTCTTTGTATTCTCAGTGTCCAGCACAGTAACTGAACAGCACCAGCCTTTCCTGAACCTCTAAAGTGTATCTCTTACATGGTAGTGCCAAAAAAGCACACATACTACTCCAGATCACTACTTGTAATTTATGAAACACGATCCATTGAAAATGTTACCAGATGAACAGTTTCACAGTTAGGGCTGGAGATAAGCCCAATTGGTACAATATTTACCTAGCATGCACAAAGCCCTAGGTTTAATCTCCCATACTGAGTAAACTGAGCATGGTGGTGCACACCTGTCTTCTTGGCATTTTGGAGGCACAGACAAATGGAAAATATCCCTACTACTCACACCAGGCACAATAACACGCACTGATGTGGGATTTGCTTGTCCTGAATCAGGACTGAGAATGTTTTTGTTACTATGGACTGTGGTCAGAAAAGTTTCCAAGCCACTGCTCCAGATCAAATGTCAACGCTCTTTTCTCTGTTAAGTTCTTGAGGCTTTCTGTTAACAGACACAGCATACAAGAGAACACTGCCTCCTACTACCCTACGAAACACAGCTCTTCAGTCAGGCAAAATGGTTTCCAGTTTTACCACTGTAGCCCTGAACAGTTTCCATGCATCAGCCGAAGCTGGATACCAGTAACTACACATGTAGCTTAGCTTCTATCCTACTATGTTTTCACCGCAAATCAATGACTGCTAGCAGGACCTGTGGCTCAGTGAGCACATGCGTAGCATGTGTGAGGCCCTGGGTTCAGCCCTCGGTGCCATGTATATACTCCAGAACGCTAGAGCACCTCCAGTCCACGCATGATTACATCGTTTCACACTTATCTACCTGGCCCTGAAGAAGCTGGAGTTTCCCACCTGTGACAGGAATGTAGAAATGCTCTGCCAAGCACTTAAGAAGCAGCACATGAAACTTTGTCTCATCTTAACTGATGGCCACGTATGAGGACCGCCTACCTGGAAACACGTGTTGCGCAGACACCATGGTGAGCAGTTTCTCTTGCTCCTCCATGAGCCTCTGCAGCTGTTCCAGCTGCTGCCTCTTCAGCTGCTCCTGCTTCTTCTGCTGGATCTCTTTCAGCTTTTAAATGTAAAATCAAAGTAGTGTTACGCTTCCTGACATCCCTTACCATTGACCATTCTTCATCCTCCCTCCCAGATTGTCCCCGACAAATCATTTCAGAGAAAAGATCCCCAAAATGTATCTCTTTGCCACAAGAACAAATTTGCCTTATAAATGTTTCTACCAGCTTCCCAGTTAAAGGCACCCATTTGGGGTGTTTATCCATTGTGGTAAACATTTGCCACAGGAACACTAAAATCTAATTTATTCTAAAGGATATCATATCAGTATCTCAAATAAGAAATGGGAGGGCAACCCCTTTGAGTTTGGTAAGAGGATGGGTGTACCAGGACATCGACTATTTTCTGATATTTGATCACCCATTTTTAATTTCATTCTTACCAAACAATCTGGCAATTGAAAAACATGAATTTATCTTAACTGCTTCATTTTGTGATTATATATGTACATGTATACCAAACACATCTTAACATTTCACATTAGACAAAAATTGGAATTTGGAGGATTCTGAGTAAAGAGGAAACAAGATGACTGGTCATACAATGCCTATAACAATACAAATCAATATCTAGAAGGCCAGACCTTACCTGTTCCAGCTTTTTAAAAAGTGTGTTTTTATTAGCCACTTCTTTGAATTCACCCTCGAGATGAGGTGTAAGGTCATTGTTGTTATCCTCCTGGCATCCCGAGGCATCCTGACGTGATGCTATTGGTTCCTTTCTAACTGAAGGGAAGACTGGATGAGCTTCAGGGTTTTCTGACCATGGTTTATAAGGTCCTCCAGCCTCCAACTTCATTTCTTCATGAAATGCATCCTCTTCACTACTGAAACTGAAGCTATTTGAAAAATGGGTGGCTTTAGCAGGGAAGCCGGTAGAAACATTTATAGCTGTTTGCTTCTCATCTGCTTCCAAAATAGGAAATCCTCGATTTAGTATGACCCCAGCCCGAGAAGGACTGGTCATCCACTGGGTTAGGAAGTTCTGCCCACTGTTTAATTCTGAAGAGGTTGGCATCAGGAACATTTTAATCTAATGACCCGATTTAAACACTGGAAAATCCAGAACACCTATTGACTTCCAACACCTGTAAAAAAGAAAGCCGACAATAAGTGTTCATTAAAATACATGCTTTACCTAACAGTTGCCCAAGCCTCAACTCAACACAAAAACTAATATTAAATATACAAAAGACTATCAGGGAATGACAAGTTAGCTCAGTGGGTAAAGGTGCTTGCCACCAAGTCAGATGACCTGAGTTCAATCCCCAGATCCCACATGGTAGAAAAGAACAACTACAAGTTATCCTCTGAACTCAGCATTCATGCACAGCACATACAAACATGTCACACACACATACACACACACACACACACACACACACACACACACACACACACACACACACACACACACACACACACACACACACACACACACACACACACACACACACACACACACACACACACACACACACACACACACACACACACACACATTTGAAAAGACTTTAATGAAAAAAGCAATTAAGCAACAAACTGCTTGGTTGGCTTGAGTTTTACCTTCAAAACCCTTAAGTGAGTAGATCAGAAACACTACTGATACATCATTCAATCACTACGATATGCAAGTGCTAGATCGCTTAGGAAGGGACAATCAATGCCAGGTACGACATGCTTGTTTCTTTGCCTGTTGGGGATGAACAAATGAGTCATCACCCTAGTACCCTGCACCCAGCCGCACCGCAGCTGTGACATGCTCCTGACCTGCACAACTCCTCAGCCACTGGCAGTCCTTGTCTGTCTTCCAGATGGCCCTGGCAGCAACAGTTAGCACTAATCTCAAGATTAGTGATATTTTGCTATCGTGATCATTCACACACAACCAAACTGTGGAGATCCTGGAAGAACCTATGTATCCTCCACTGCCTAGCCCCATGCAAACCGAAGGAAGGTGGTAAATTTACTTGCTAAAATTGTTAAAAATAAGCCATAAGTTTGCATTTAAAATAAATTCCATACTCCAAAGTATTATTTGTGTTCAATGTTCAACAATACAAATCACATTGGCTCAAGTTATAGGAGTGTCCTGTATGAATCATCAGACTTGAGTGTTGAACTACACTACTGTGTAAGGAGGTACAGAGGGAAAATGGGCTCCTTTAGTATGCTTGATTTTCCTCTACTAACATTTCTAATTTCATGTTCCTCTGAGGCTTTGGGTACATATGGCTGTTAACAAGCATCTTAGGGTTTCTATTGCTATGATAAAATACCATGACCAAAAGCAACTTGAGAAGGAAAGGGTTTATTTCACCTTACAACTTTTAAGTCCATCACTTAGAGAAGTCAGGGCAGGAACCCAAAGGCAGGAACTGATGTAGAGGAGTGTTGCTCAGTGGCCTTGATCCTCATGGCTTGCTCAGGCTATTTTTTTATAGCACCCAGGACTACCAGTACAAGGGTAGCATCTCCAAGTGAACTGGACCCTCCCCCATCAATCACTAAACAAGACACTTCACCACAGGTCCTGCCCCCAAAGTGCTCCCCAACTGCACAATCACTCTGACTCTGAGACATCAGAGATGAAGAATCATTTTCTGGATTAAACTCTTCAGAAAGACCTCCATGGTCCCGGCTGCCACAGAAGTCGTGTTGAGATCCATCTCCAGTACTGCTGTGGGATGTCTGTGGGATGCCCATGCTGCAGCTGTAAACCATGTGGACGTCTATGATCCAAGCTGCCATGAGCTGCTATTGGCAAGGAAGCTCCTTCTGCAGTGGTATTGGTGGTGACTGCAGAATAAGTTATGAGTGGTACTCATACCTAAGAATGAGAGGCATTAAAGGCTTCTGTGACAGGAAGCTACTGAAGAGAGTCCTTCCTTAAAAACTGTGATAAGGATGATAGTGTAGCTCTTCACAGTTTATGACTTCTGATGGGGGCATGGGGAAGGACTCAGTTTTAAGTGGCCAGCCACCAGAAGTTTGATAATGATCCTGTGAGTACATTGAACTTGGTATACTTTTCTTTTTGGAGGGGATGAGGTGGCACAAGGGTGGGAGAGTGGGCCTGGAAACAATGGGAAGCAAAGGTGACCGGGGTGCATTGTATGAAATCCCCACATGATTAATTAAAATATTATGTTTGGGAGGGAGAGAAGAAAGTAAAGTTTGAAAGAAAGGAGAGAGAGAGCTCTGAATCTCGTAAAGAGTTTGTGATTCACTACTCTCCTTTACATTTTCCTCCCACTTCCTGAGATCTCTAGGATCCTCTCATTTAGTTCTTAAACTTTTCAGGCTGAGATACTGTGAGAACAGAGTTGCTATTCACTGACATGAGAAAATTGGGGACAACACGTGTTTGGGGAGTAAGGAGTAACTGCAGGGCCTCACCTCATGTGTTAAATAAACACTCTTCCCACAGAACTGCATCCAGAGGATCTAGAGCCACAGGGAAGGAAGCTCACAATGCCTTTAGATGCCACTGCAGACTACATTTTTATCAAATCTATGCTCACTAACTGTTCTCAAGAAATCCAAGGAATATACAAAGGAGGGAGGAGACACAGGATGCTGGTAAGAGACAGCTTTGTAGATGCTTAGGAGGTGGAGAGAGCCAAGTATTAGAGTATAAGGCAGATGAGAGAGTAAAAGGGTAGAGTGGAAGAGGTGAAGGGCAGCCTGGAAGCCTAGGGCTTCTTGTGCACATAGGTTTAATTACACACACACACACACACACACACACACATACACACCACACACACAAACACGCACACACCACACACATACACACAGAAAAACACAAAGGTAAATAAACATGTATCTAGCTTTCCAAGTGGCATATAAAAATATACAAAAGACATAAACAGAAAAATAGATAAAAAAGAAAACAGATATACCAAAATATGTTCACTCTCTTGCCACTGAAAAACCACAAATTACAAGAGTAACAATACACCTTTTTTTTTTTTTTTTGGTCTCCATACACTGGGTTGACAAAGCTAAAGATTGCTAATATTTAATATGAAAAAAACAGAAATTATTTTAATACGTTGTCCTTAGAGATATAACATATTTTGCGGAGTAAGGCAGTTAACTATCCAAAACATAAAATGCACAAAAGCCTTGATCTAGCAATTTTGCCTCTAGGCATTGTGTACCTCTATTATATGGGGAAATGCTCATACTTGCAATGAAAGGAAAGTAAGCCAGGTACTGTGACCCACATCTGTTAT
Organism: Mus minutoides; assembly: GCA_902729485.2. NCBI lineage: Eukaryota > Metazoa > Chordata > Mammalia > Rodentia > Muridae > Mus > Mus minutoides. The sequence continues at coordinate 213,103 of LR749883.1, forward strand.
GCCAGCACTGAAGAGACTAAGGCCAGCCTGAGATACAGTGTAAGCCACCACCTCAAGATGTAGCTTTCTGATGTTTACCATATGTGAGGTCCTGGATTCAGTACCCTATATTAAAATAAATAAGCAAGCCAAGTACAGTAGTCCACACCTATAGCTCCAGCACTTCAGAAACTGAGACAAGCAGATTACCATGAGGTCCAGACTAACTGGCTTACACTGTCAACTCCAGGCTAGCTGCACTACAGAGTGAGACTGTCTGGAAAAACCCATAAGGAGATGGAAAGATGGCTCAGTGCTTAAGAGTTCTTCCTGCTCTTCCATAAAACCCAAGTTGAGTTCTTGGTACCCGCATGAAACAGTTCACAACCACCTTTAACTCCAGGGAATCTGATGCCCACCTCTGACCTCTGCTAGCACCTGCACCCATGTGGCATTACATTTACACACATACACATAAATAATTAAAACCTTAAAGAAGTGATGCAAGACATACCATTAATCATAAAGTTCAGAGCAAGAGCAAATGTAGTATAGGAAATATAGACAGAGGCTGGAGAGACGGCTCAGTGGTTAAGAGCATTTACTGCTCTTGCAGAGGATCTGAGTTAAGTCTCAGAAGCAACACAGTGCCTCAAAGCCATCCAAAGCTCCAGCTGCTGGGGATTCAACACCCTCCCCTGCCCGCTGAGGGCACTGGGCACACAATTGGTACACATGCATAAAGTTAACTAGCGAAGCGGAGAAAAATAGAATTATAAAATCAAGAATGGCAGATACCCAGTGTGGGGGTTAGTTCTTGTCACTTATGGAACCTCACCTGAGAAATTGCCTCCATCAGACTGGCCATCAGGTTGCTTCCATTAGGCATGTTGTTGGGGGCATTTTCCTGATTAATGACTAGTGTGGGAGGGCCCAGTCACTGTGGGCGGTGCCTCTCATAAGCAGGTGGTTTGGGTTATATAAGTAAGCAAACCATGAGGCAAGCTAGCAAGCGTTACTCTGCCATGGTTTCTGCATCAGCTCCTGCCTCAAGCTCCTGCCCTGGCTTTTCTAGACGATAGGCCATAACATGTAAGCTGAAATAAACTCTTTCCAAGTTGTTTTCAGTCAGTATTTTACCATAACACGGAGAGCCAAACTAGAACACCCAGAAAGATAGGGGCTGGTTCTTACTGGGAAAGGGCTCCAGCCTGCACAGAGCATATATAGTGTATTATAGACTTAAGAGTAGCATGCATTAACTAGCTATCCGGTAACTGTTAATTCCTGAATAGTAATTTCCTTTCAATCTGTTGTAAGAAAGATAATCCTAATTGTTTTTACATTAAGAACCTACCTATAAAAGCAAGGTAGGGATTTTTCAGTTATCCTTGGTTAAATTTCAACATCCTTAGTAAGAAATTATGCTCACAAGCATAATCCCAGCACTGAGGAAGGAAGCTGGTCATCATAGGTGTGAGGCCGGTCTGGATACATAGCAAGTTCCACAAGACAGTGTGAGTGTAAAGTGCTGTCTTTAAAACAAAACAAGGCTGGGCAGTGGTGGCGCACGCCTTTAATCCCAGCACTCGGGAGGCAGAGGCAGGCAGATTTCTGAGTTCGAGGCCAGCCTGGTCTACAAAGTGAGTTCCAGGACAGCCAGGGCTATACAGAGAAACCCTGTCTCGAAAAACAATAATAAATAAATAAATAAATAAATAAATAAAATAAAAAATAAAACAAAACAAAACCAAGAAAACCCAGAGCTGGAGAGATGGCTCAAAGTGGGTAAAGTGCACAGGCCTGGCAATGGGAGCTGGTCCCGGAACCCACATAAAGGTGAAAGGAGAAACTGACTCTGCAAAGTTGTCCCCTGCCCTCCAGACATGCATGACATGCATGAAATCCAACACATATCATATACACAACAATAATATTTGTAAAAGGTAATCTTTAAACTAAATAAATAAACCTTGATTTAGAAAGTAAACAAGTTGCAAAGTCACTTTGTAATGTGAAAACCGTCAACAATTCCCTATTAAACTGGCCAAAGTGTAATTGTTTAAGGCAGCATCTTAACATTGTCTTCACACACACACACACACACACACACACACACACACACTTTTTTTTAAAGCACTAAAACTTCAGTACCTTTGCTACAAGTCCATTACTGTGGTCCTAAAACTATATTTACTGCCAATTTTAAGTACTGAAATACTGATTCACAGTCGGGTATTGTTGATGCACACCTGTAATACAGTGTTCGAGGTGGAAGGCTAGCTTGGGCTACATAGCATGCCCTTGTCTCAAGAACGCCAAAAGTTCTCCCCTAAATCTGTTTTTTATCACTTATACGAAGGCCTAGGTAAACTACAAATAAAAGACTGTCTAGGACAATATGTTATGTAAACTCAGATATTAAAGTCTGAGGTACAACACCACCTGCTTATCAAGTTGCAGTCATTACTATAAATTAATTGTACATAGATAAAGCTGCCTTTTAAAAAAATCAACTAATTGAAAGCTTTGACATCTTTTTGTTCAAAACATAAATTATCTTCACTGGAGAAGGAGGAAGTTACGAGAAGACAATTCAGACCTTGAGTGAGGAAGATACGAGGAGACAATTCAGACCCTGAAAACTTTCAGCTGACAGGTCCGCCTCCCCTGAAACACAACTCTTCTTGAAAGCAACAAAGCTTTTGGAGAAGCCGGGATAAGGCCCCCTGAAAGACTGCAAGCGGCGCCACTGCACCCAGCCCGGCGAGACTGTGTCCCGAGCGTGTCGCCCGGAACAGAAACACACACCGGCCCACCCCCTTGAGGACCGATCCCCCGGGTGCTCGGAAGAACAAAGCGGGCTTAAGCCCCGGAACCACCGCCGCCCGTGGGCGCCCAGCCCTCCGCGCCATGCCAGCCCCAAAGCCCAAGCTGGCCTCCCAGGAACCGGGCGGCGGACGGGCTGCTCCGCTCCTTTCGCCTACCAGTTACCGTTCTTCGAAGACACAGCGGTTCAGACAGCTCCGACCAGTGATACAGTCACCACTTAGCAGGTCCGGCATTTACAAATGAGCCGCCACAACCACCGCTGCAGCCAGAGCCCCGCCTCCTGGACTGGCCCCGCCCAACTCTGGTCCAATGACTCCTGGGAAATGTAGTTCCTACAGTCCCTGTGAGCCTGCGCGCAGGCGCCTCGAACACATGCAAACTACAACTCCCAGCAACCCCGCCATAAACGTTGCTAGGGGATGCGCTTTGCGCGGTCTTTTGCGGCGGGCACTGGTCAACAGCTGTTGTTCTGAAGTCAACCCACTGAGACCTGACCCTTGCGGTAACTGAGAGCGGACTCCACTGTGCCTGGAACACGGAAATTCAAACCGTATCTAAAAGACGACAGGTTTGGGAGATTTTCGTGGCCTTCGCTTTTCTCTTTGAATGGCTTTGATTTAATAAAGACCTGTTTAAAACAAAAAAGTGACATTGTTTGGTAGGACAAATAAGTGAAGATAACCGTGGAAAAATTTACTCCGGAGCCGGGCGTGGTGGCGCACGCCTTTAATCCCAGCACTCGGGAGGCAGAAGCAGGCGGATTTCTGAGTTCGAGGCCAGCCTGGTCTACAAAGTGAGCTCCAGGACAGAGAAACCCTGTCTCGAAAAACCAAAAAAATAAATTAATTAAATAAAATAAAAATAAAAAAATAAAATAAAGTTATATATGGAACGCTGAGCGCAGATTTCACTGTTTATTTGTTTTGGCACCAGAGGGCTTCCAAAATACAGACATGATCCTTTAATCTAGGATGCTACAACACTTCAAGTTACCACAGTTTTTAGAGCAGGTTTGAACAATATTGTAAACTAAATAACATCTATTTTTTAAATATCTAATTTTACTATTTTATTTTTACTTTATGGAGAAGCATATTTTGCCTGCATGTTAGTATGTGCCCTGACATGTGTGTCTGGTGCCTGTAGAGGTCAGAGGGGCCATGGGATCCCATGATCCCATGGAACTAGAGCTACAGATGTTTGTGAGCTACCATCTAGGAGCTGGAAACTGAACCCAGTCTTGAGAGAGAGAACAGAAAATGCTCATAACCACTAGGCCATCCCACCTTCCCCTCTCCAGTTGATCAAACGCTTGTCTAATATGTTCTATCCTCAGCACTGTATAATCCAAAATTGGTGGCCATTCTCTCAGGTGGGGAAAGCAATCAAAAATTAAAGGTCATCCTCCAATATAAGGTAAGTTAGAGGCCAGTACATAACATGAGATTCTATATAAAAAGGACATCAAAAAGAATTGTCCTTTATACTAATTAGCTCAAATAAATCCCTATTATTAAAGATAATTAAAAATTTGTACAGACACCTCAAACCTGGAGACTTAGGAAAAGTTTTGAGAGTTTTGTTTTGTTAGGTTACATCATAGATGAAAAAGCCAAAGTTCAAAACTTCCAAAATCGGGGCTGGTGAGATGGCTCAGTGGGTAAGAGCACCCGACTGCTCTTCCGAAGGTGATGAGTTCAAATCCCAGCAACCACATGGTGGCTTACAACCACCCGTAATGAGATCTGACGCCCTCCTCTGGTGCGTCTGAAGTCAGCTATAGCGGGGCCGAGCAGGGGCAGCCGGAGCGAGCAGGGCAGACCAGAGAGAGCAGGGTTGACCGGAACGTGGAAAAAAAATTAAAAAAAAAAATTCCAAAATCACACACCTAAAATGTTGAAAAGAGAATGGAGCTCAGTGGGTAGCAAAGCCTTTGTCTGGTGTACCAGAGGCTCCATCCACTGCCCTAAAACCGATTATTCAGTAAATTAAAAACTTAAGATGCTGAATGAGGGTTCAAATGGTCTTTTGGCCTGAAAGCATGCCCAAAAATCATTTTTTTAAATGTGTGCCTTTGAAAGTAATCACAATATTCTCTATTATTTCTGCCTACATTTTATTCCATATAGTATGTTATGCCACATTGCTTGTTGTCTGAATAAACGAATAAATTTTATTACACTCATCCTCCCCTCCCACCCCCACCCCCGTCTTCTTGTCTTCTTGCCTTCACTTCCCAAAGTATGTGCCACAAAGCATGTCTCCACATTCAAGTTTAAAGTAGCTATTAAGATTTTAATAAGGGGCTGGAGAGATTGCTCAGTGGCTAAGAGCACTGACTGCCCTTCTGAAGGTTGATAAGCTGTGCCAAAACCATGAGTGACATCATCCCATGGGCTAAGGACATGAATGGAAGTAAAGGAAAAGCAGACAATACTCATTACTTCATTCATTACCCCCTGACTGTGGGCAAGATGTGATCAGACACCTCCTGCTCCTGCAGTCAGACCTTCCTTGCCATGAAAGACTGTACAGCCTAGAGCCATAAGCCAGCACACTCTCTCCTTCCAAAAGCTGCTTCTATCAGAGCAATAATACAGGAAACTAGGACAGTAAAAATGTTTCCTTTTCTGCTTTGCTTTTTAAGAACTCACTAAAGATCTTCAACTTCTGATCCTCCTGTCTCTACCTCCAGACTGCAGGGATTACACACATATACCACCAAGCCTGTTTTTAATACAGTGCTAGGGACTGAACCCAGGGCTTCACACAAGCACTTTAACCTGCTGAAGCATATCCTCAGTCCAGTAAAGAAGTTTCTAGGGATGGGGAGGTGGCTCAGACCCTAGAGTGCTTGCCTGGTAAGCATAAAGACACACACTACCAACATTTTAAAAAGAAAAAGGCTGGAAGCTGGCTAGGTGGCTCAGTGGGTAAAGCATTTGCCCTACAAGCCTGATGACATGAGTCCTATATCCAGAGTCATGTCAAAGTAGGAGAGAAATCATAAGCACACATGTGTATGCATATGAACAAATATTGTATATTATATATGTATAGTGTATACATATTATGTATAAAGCCATATAATATACATATAAAGCCACTCATAATGGTATGTGCTTGTAACCCCAGTGCTGGGAGGCAGAGACTGGTAGATCCTTTAGTGCTCACTGGCTACCTAACCTAGCACACTTAATGAGTTCCAGATCAGTTGGCACCTGAGGATAGCACCCAATAAATCATGTCACCAAAATTCAGCTCCACCTTTTACATTCAGTTCTCTAGTCTAGACCTTCTATTCTCATTCCATTCATCGTATTCTGAGGAATGGGATTATTTCTAAATCAGTCCCTACTCAGTACATTTCTGATTCTAGCACCCAGGGCCCACACATGTGGAACAACCAGCTGCACTGTCTAGCCCTAGTCCCATCGATTGAGCGTCTCCAATTAGTGACGGATGCTATTGTGTGCTTCAAACTCAGAAGTTCTCATTTTCCTCCACTGTTGATGCGAAAATCGAACCCAGGGACCCACAAATGTTAGCCAAGCATTCTACCACTGACCTAGCTCTTCAGCCCTAAATTCTCTGTGATGCCAAACCTGTGGGAAATTTGTTTCTTACCTGCCCTGGGATTCCAGCACACTACTTAACCCCAATCCATAATCATTTCTCTGTCAAAAGTCCCCATCCGTCACGTCTCCCAGATTCGAATTTTGGATTTACCCCTACTGGCAATTTACAGTCTGAAAGAGAAAGTGAAAGTCCTGAACTATAGCTAGGCTGATCTGGGAAGCTGAGGCCACGCCTTCTCCCCAGCTGGACAGTCGCAGGACATCTCCCGCTAAGGGGCGTAGGTAGGGTGTTCGGGAGACACGGCCCGGTCCCGCCCCGCCGCGCCCCACCTAGCCCAGCTGCTCCCGGAGCGGAAGCACCGAGGCTGGAACGCTGGCTGCGGGGCACCGAGGAGGGGACCGTCCGACACCAGGAAGGGCCAGGCGGGATCTCCGAGCAGGTGCGTGGGTGCCCCCAGGAGGCTGTCTGACAGCCCCAGGGCCCCGGTAGTCCCGGGTGGCCGTGACCTTCGCTGAGGCCCTGTCCAGGCAGGGGCCTAGGCGGGGAGCGCTGGGGAGGTCAACGTTGACTGCGCCCTCAGACCCACTGCTGTTCTGGGAAAATAACTGCACCAGAACGCAACATTCTTTACATTCTGAAAGTTGAATTTCCAAGGAAACTTATGGTAGAAGAAAACTCATTGAGGTCTGGAGTTGAAATTTAGCCAAAATTGACTGACTGTATTACAGTCCTATTAAGGGTCCTATTAAGACAAAAAAATAAATAAGTAAAAAAGATGGGGTGAGTTAATTTGCAGTTTTAGCCAAGACTGGGAATAGAGAAATTCTTAATCTGTCTAGGCCTTACCTATGGCAGTTACAATTTACGTTAATGAAAAAAGGAAAGGCAAGGAAATCCGCCCCACGTACGTTTGTCCTTAGGTTGGATTTAGCCTCTGCCCTACTAAAGGTACTTCCGGCGCTATGGATATTCTTGGCTGTTAAATTGACACACCTGGAAAAAGTGAACCTCAATTGAGAAATAGCCTCCGTCAAATTGACCTCTGGGGCGTGTCTGCAAAGCATTTTCTTGATTGCTAACTGAAGGAAGAGAGCTTAGCCCACTGTAAGTGCCGCTTCTGGGCAGGTGGTCCTGGATTGTGTGGGGAAACCAGGTGAACGGAAACAGAAAGCAAGCCAGTAAACTGCGTTCTTCCTTGACCACTAATTAATCAACTGACTTTACATTCCAATCACAGCCTTTAATACAGTCATTTCCTTAAATTGTGCTACTGTTATGAATGGTGAGTAAAAATATCTGTGTTTTCTATAGTCTTAACCCCACCCCCAAGAGGTCAAAACCCACAGATTGAGAACCACCAGCTTCCACGTTCCTGTCAGGGGTCCATGCCCTGACTTTCATGTTTGACTGTAAACTGTGAGATGAGGTAAACCCTTTACTCCTCAAGTTGCTTCCCGTAATGAAGAGTAACAACAGGATCAATGCTGGGACCTGTCTCAGAGCAGCCAATAGGAAGACAACTCTTGATGGGCTCCCCTAGGACATGCTGAAAGGAAGAAACGTGGGTGTTCACCCATTAGCGAGGCAGCCTCTCTCCACGGTGCGGTTTTTAAAGCTTTTGTCAGGAATTAGATCTCTGTAGCTGTGTGGGCTTATTTCTAGATCTTCTCCTGTTACATCCAGCTATATGTCTGTTTCTGTGTCAGCACCAGAGTTTTTGTTACTGCGACTCTTTGGTGTGAATTTGAGGTGAGCATATTCTTTCTGCTAAGGATTGCTCTAGTTATTTCGAGTCTTCTGTGCGTCCATGTGAATTTTTTCCTCTTCTATGAAGAATATCTTTGGGATTTTGATGGGGATTGCTTTGAATCTGTAAATCATTTTCAGTAATTCAGCACTTTTTAAATACTATCCTGTCAATACATTCACGTGGGAGGGTTCTCTTGTAGTTTCTTCTGTGTTTTAAAGTCTTCATCAGAGAGGTATCTTAATCTTACCTCCTTTGTTAGGGTTATTTCTAATTTGATTTTTTTTTTTTTGCTTTGTTTTGTTTTGTTTTGAGACAGGGTTTCTCTGTGCAGCCCTGGCTGCCCTAGAACTTTCTTTATAGACCAGGCTGGCCTCAAGCTCAGAGATCAGCTTGCCTCTGCCTCGTGAGTGCTGGAACCAAAGTCGTACACCACTACCACCACCAGGCTCGAATTTGATATTTAAAAGCTATTGGAAATGACTTTTTTCCTTCAGGTCTTTTTGACACGTTTGTAATTGGCTCAGTGAAAGGATGCCTTATTTGTATGTTGGTTTTTCCTGCTACTTTTCTAAAAGTGTTTTTCAAGTCTAAGGATTTTCTGGTAGAAGCCAGTCATGGGGGCACACTCCAGTAATCCTAACACTCTAGAGGCTACAACAGGAGGATCACCATGAGTTTGAGACCTGAGCTTCACAATGAGCTCTAGGCCAGCAGGTACAGATTAGATCTCAACATTAAGCCTAATTCTTTGTTTTCTGCTTGACCCCGCTCGCTCCGATCGGCTCCGCTTGCTCCTGTTGGCCCCGCTCGTTCCAGCCGTCCCTATTCGGCCCCACTTGTCTCGAGTCTTTACCATCCAGCGGGAATAAGACACAAGACAAACAGGTTTCTTCCCCAACGGTTTACTCAGGAACTTGATGCACTTACAGCTTGATGGCAAATGGCAAATGGCCCCACTGCGAGCAGCCTATTTATACCCTGTCCTGGCCAATCACGGAGCTGCCCCGTGGCTCTCACTCAAACACCAGGTGATCTTGGGCTGCCCCGTGGCTACACCAGGTGATCTCGGGCACAAGATCAAACAACAGCTGACACTGCCTAATGCCAATTAAGAGTTGTTTATGCCAGTACAGCTGAGTTGGTCTATGCAGTCTTTAAGGAGCGGTTGAATGGCTCCCTACACCCACTCACTCCGGCCCCGCTAGCTCCGGCCATCCCAGCTTGCTCCTGCCGTCCCCATTCAGCTCTGCTCTCTCGGGACAGCCTCACTTGCTCCGGTTGGTCTCTCCAGTCTAAGGATTCATTTCTTATTATTCTTCATAAGTATGCTGTAGCTGACTTCAGACGCACCAGAGGAGGGCGTCAGATCTTGTTACGGGTGGTTGTAAGCCACCATGTGGTTGCTGGGATTTGAACTCATCACCTTCGGAAGAGCAGTCGGGTGCTCTTACCCGCTGAGCCATCTCACCAGCCCTGATCTCAATATTAAACCAGGCCGGTGAAGTGTAGTGGTGCACACCTTCAAGCCTAGGACCTGGGTGAGAAAGGACTCTGAGATCGAGCCCAACCTGGTCTACATAGCAAGTTCTAGGCTAGCCAAGGCTACAAAAGTGTAAAGCAAAGCAAACAAATTCAATAAAAACCAACAACACATAGTGTCTGGTAGGATCTTTAGGATCTTTTGAGGATTGCATCCTGACATGCAGAAACAGGGATGAGTTGGTTGTTCTCTTTCCCATGTCTAGTTCTCTCATTTTCTCTCTTACTAGTCCAGTAAGACTTCTAGCACCATATTCAAAAGAGTGGAAAATGGCCACCCTTGTCTCCTTTTTAACTTTAGAGGAAATTCCCCATGTAGTATGATGTTGGCTACAGGCTTGTCATATTTAGCTCTTAATACGTTGAGGTATACATTTCTTCCATCTCTAATTCTGCAGGGGCTTTATCATGAAGGATATTGCACTTTGCCAAAGGCCTTTAATGTGTCTACAGAGGTGATCATGTGATTTTTGGCATTACATTTCTTCAGCCATTGTACTATATTTATAGGTATGGATGTGTTGAGCTAATCTTACATCTCTGGGATGAAACTAACTTTATCACAGTGTTCTTGAAATCAATTTACAATACTCTTAAGAAATTTAGGGGTTGTTGGAGAATTTGGGCTGTTGTGTCCTCTCTGGTTTACTGCGCTGTGGCTTTGTAGGATGAAGTGTGGTAGTGTCCCTTCCCTTTCTACTTTGTAGAGCATTCTGAGAAGTGCTGGTATCGCCTTCCTCTTACAATGGCATGGGAGAATATGGCTGTGAACTATCCCATACTGTGTGATACTTGGTGGGCACATTTTATTACTATTTCAACTTAACTGCCTATTGCATCTGCTTACGTTGTTTATGTCTTCTTGATTTAATTCTGGTAGGTTAAGTAGATCTCGTAATGTATTCATTTCTTCCAGATTTTCTAGGGATTGTTTTGTTTTGCTGTAATGCAAATTAAAGTATTGCCTAAGATACTCTGCATTTTATTTCAAGATATTGTAATATCCCCTTTCCATCTCTAATTTCTTAACTTGGTGTTTTCTATCCATATCTAGCTACCTCTATCTATCTATCTATCTATCTCCAGTCTCTCTTTATGGCCTTATGTAGCCCAGGCTGGTCTCAGGTTTACTATATAGCTGAGGATAACCCTGACCGTCTGACCCCTCTACCTCTACTGTAGACATGCACCACCATGACCAGTTTTAGCTGACACTGAGGGGCAAGCCCACAACTCTGCTTACCACTCTGCAAACCAGGTGACACCTCTGCCCCCCTCTCTTTACTTTGGTCCTCTTGACTAGGCCTTGGTCAGTCTTGCTTATCTTTTCCAAGAACCAGCTTTTTAATTGGCTGAATCCCATGTCTTGCTCCTTTACCCCCATTTCATTCATTTCTGCTCCTCTACTGTTTCTGCTTTCAGCTTTTTCTTGCTTTTCTAAGAAGTTGGGGTGAATCATTAGGTGTTTAAGCTTCAGGTTGCACTGATTTATTTTTCTTATTTTGTTAAACATATCTTTAAAAAATTAGTTATGTATATGGGTACTTTGTCTGCATGTATGTCTGCACACCAGAAGACAGTATCAGACAGTTGTGAGCTGCTATGTGGGTGTTAGGAATTGAACTCAGGACCTTTGTAAGAACAGTGAGTGCTCTTAACCACTGAACCATATCTCCAGCTCCTTGTTTTACTTTATTTTTGTGACAGTGTCTCACTCTATATCCTTGTCTGACCTGGATCTCACTATATAGACCAGGCTGGCCTCAAGCTCACAGAACCATGTGCCTCTGCCTCCTGAGTGCTGGGATTAAAGACATTCGCCACCATACCCAGCCTTGCTTTGTTGTTTGTTTGTTTGTTTGTTTTTTAATTTAAGCACTAATAGCTGTGCTGTCTGTCCTCTTAGGCCTGCCTTTGCAGTCTGTATCTCTTTATTAGTGAGTGGAGCCATTTACATTTAAGGCTATTGTTGAGAGATGTTTACTACTTCTGCCACTTTGTTGGTTGTTTTTCTGTTTGGGTGGATAACTGTTCTTCTTCCCTATTCCTGATGGTCATAGTTTGGTTCATCAGTCCTTCCAGAGATGTAGGATTTCCTCTGCTCCTCTGGTTGAGATATTTTCCCCTCCTCCGTGGATAGTATCACAGTATTGTGTAAGCATCTTCTGCAGCTCTGGCTTGCTGGCCATGAACTGCCTTGTGTTGTGCTTTTCTTGAAGTGCCCTTATTTCACAATCAAATTTAAAACCTACTTGCTGGATACAATAATCCTGGTTAGTTCTGTACTTTCAGCAATTACTGTACAATCTGTCTATTCCAGGCTTTTACGGGATGATGAGGGCCGGAGGCGATGTCACTCCTTATCTCTGTAGGGGAGTTGGTCCTCTCCCGGACATTCCATTCCATTCTTCCTTGCCTTTTTGACATCTTAACTAGTCCATGTCATGGAAAGTACCCTTGGCAGCCCTGTCTGTCTATAATTCTAAATGCCTCTTGTAAGCTGGGCAGTGGTGGCGCGTGTCTGTAATTCCAGCACTTGGGAGGTAGAGGCAGGCAGATTTCTGAGCTTGAGGCAAGCCTGGTCTACAGAGTGAGTTCCAGGACAGCCTGGGCTACACAGAGAAACCCTGTCTCAAAAAACAAAAAAAATAAAATAAAATAAAAAATAAAAAATAGAAAAAAGAAATGCCTCTTGTATTTGGTTGTCTGTTTTCTTTCTCTAGATCTGGGGGATTTTCTGTTATAAGTAAACTTTCTAGACAATAAAACAGTAAAAACACTAAGAAAGTGTAACAGTGGAGGAACGTGTGGAGAAAGAAAGAAGCTGAGTGAGGTAGTTCATACCTGTAATCCCAGCACTTGGGAAGCTACGCAATCTCATGAGTTCAAGACCAGCCTGGGATAGAGAATGAGAAATGAAAAATAAAAAAAAACAAACAAGAAAAACAAAAAGATGTGCTTGTAATGACAAAACAACTATAAATAAAACTAGATGAGTAAAAACATATCCATTTGGGAGGGGTTTTTTTTGTTGTTGTTCCTGTCAACCCTGCTCGTTCTGGTCTTGCCCCGCTCGCTCTGGCCGGCCCCACTTGCTCCAGTTGGCTCTGCTCACTCCGGTCTGTCCCACTTGCTCTCTCTGGTCCAAGGATTCGTTTATTATTATTATTCATAAGTACGCTGTAGCTGACTTCAGACGCACCAGAGGAGGGCGTCAGATCTCATTACAGGTGGTTGTAAGCCACCATGTGGTTGCTGGGATTTGAACTCATCACCTTCAGAAGAGCAGTCGGGTGCTCTTACCCGCTGAGCCATCTCACCAGCCCGGGAGTATTTTTAATATGATAAAAATGAAAATATCCCTTAAAGTGTAGTGGGAAAGTGATGCAGACACACACATAGACACACACACACACACACACACACACACACACACACAGGAGGAGAAGGATGAAAGATGAAGTGTGGAAGCAGCCTCTTTCTGGGTCTTTGAAACCTGGAGATGGAGGCTGGAGCGGTGGCTCAGCGATAGAGGGCTTACCATCCTTGTCAAGGGCTGAGATTAGTCCTCACCATGGTCACAGCACATACACTGGGCACATATGCACACCCAGGCACACACATGAAATAAATAAATCTTTTTTTTTTTTTTTTTTTTTTTTTTTTTTNTTTAGATTTATTTTTATTTATTATATGTAAGTACACTGTAGCTGTCTTCAGATACTCCAGAAGAGGGAGCCAGATCTTGTTACGGATGGTTGTGAGCCACCATGTGGTTGCTGGGATTTGAACTTATCACCTTTGGAAGAGCAGTCGGGTGCTCTTACCCGCTGAGCCATCTCACCAGCCCAGAAATAAATAAATCTTAAAAAAAAAAAAATGGATACTGCCTGTTGTGTATCAGGGAAGGCAGTTGAACTTCAGGACTCTCCCCGTGTTTATGTTGGTGTTGACTGGTATGCCTGATTTGAGAGACCCCCCCCCCAAGAAGACCATCAAGGTCCCAGGATATGATGCAAACATATGAGGGTTTATTTGTGACCTCGATCCTCCCTGACACAGCAGGGTAGGAGAGCAACAGTGAAACTTAGGGTATCCCAGTTTATAAAGGAAAAAACCACAAGTGGGGATGTCTGTGCCTTGGCATTCTGTGGTTGAGAAAGAGCGTATGGGGGCCTGGGCCAAACCGCAAGGGGTGTTTCTAAATTTAAAAAGAAAATAACAGAATTGGGAATTGATTTTCTGACCGATGGATCAGCTACAAGTTTGGGTGCAGTTGATTGAATTGGCAATGTGCATCTTCTGGTTATTCTTTGAACTGAGACTTCCCCGTACCTGGGAGGCTGGGGGCCTGTGATAGTTCCTCTTCCATTGACCCTGTACTGCACGAGTGTGCAGCACCCCGCAGTGTCCAGCATCCCACAGACTGATCCTCCCTTCAGTAGCTTCTCTTTGCGCACCAGAGGCTTCTGCCGCTCTTGCTTAGCTTTGCAGTCTGTGGGTGGGGCAGGGGATCTGCCCTCTTGAAGTTCCGCAGCTTGTACTCACTGGCTAACTTGAAAATGTCTCCCAAGTGGCATACGGGTAGCCACTGCGATCTGTTCAGGTGGAAGACCTGTTTTAGTACTTTCAAGACTATTAATCTAATCACCTTATTGTTCTCAATGCTAGCTGTGAAGGGTGGAGAGGTGGCCCCAGAGGCTGAGTCACACACTGTCCTCAGACTCAGGGATATCCAACCCCAGGTCAAGAACATACACTTTTCCATTTGTCAACACCCACGCCTACAGTTCTGCAGAACTTCCTCCCCAGGGCTTCAGACTGTGACAGGTTAGATTCATACTCTCTGACATACAGCAGTTCCCTAGTTATGTCAGCCAGGTGATTGACAGGCCCAACTGGATTAACTCGTATGTTTTGGGTAGCTTGGAATGTTAGGTCTCCATCCAGGCCAGAGAAATTGCTTTCCCCAAGGAGCCCCCACGGAGCCTTGATCAAAGCTATTATAGCATTAACAGAAAAAGAAGAAGAAGAAGAAGAAGAAGAAGAAGAAGAAGAAGAAGAAGAAGAAGAAGAAGAAGAAGAAGAAGAAGAAACTGTGTTTGAGATCATTTAGCATGGCTCTTAAACCAGATCCTGCCTTGGCAAGCTGACCTTTAAAGGTGACCTTTAAACTGAGCTTTTTCCTGTCATCCCCACAGACTTAGAGGGACGTTCATTGCATATCCTATTATTTCAGTTGAGCATGTCTTACTAGTTTTTAGGTAGATCCTGGGAGGCCTGCTCTTAAGCCACTCCAACTTGGGACTCCTTTTGGCAGAGAGAACCCACCTCTTTCCTTGTTCCAGCTAAGCACTAAGCAATCGAAGCTAGTTTAGAAGGGGACAGTGCCAGGAAAGGTCCCTTGTTCATACTTCTCCAGCATCACTACCCTCTGAGCAGGTAGCAGACTGGCCCATTCCTTTGTGAAACACACGGCCACATCCATGAGAGTCACTGACTAATGGGGCCCGGCAGACAAAGACACAGCTGATCGGATCTTTGACAAATGGCCTCCATAGCTTTTTGGCAAATGGGAGGTAGTGTATACTGTGTTGGTGGTGTATACTGTGTTGGTGGTGTATACTGTGTTGGTGGTGTATACTGTGTTGGTGGTGTATGCTGTGTTGGTGGTGTATACTGTGTTGGTGGTGTATACTGTGTTGGTGGTGTATACTGTGTTGGTGGTGTATGCTGTGTTGGTGGTGTATGCTGTGTTGGTGGTGTATGCTCTGTTGGTGGTGTATACTGTGTTGGTGGTGTATACTGTGTTGGTGGTGTATACTGTGTTGGTGGTGTATACTGTGTTGGTGGTGTATACTGTGTTGGTGGTGTATGCTGTGTTGGTGGTGTATGCTCTGTTGGTGGTGTATACTGTGTTGGTGGTGTATACTGTGTTGGGGGTGTATGCTCTGTTGGTGGTGTATACTGTGTTGGTGGTGTATACTGTGTTGGTGGTGTATACTGTGTTGGTGGTGTATGCTGTGTTGGTGGTTGTCATAAGCCAGACCTTTGAGCCTCATGTCATTTAATTTTTACTTTAGAAGTAAAGGCTTTTGTTCTGGGGATGCAATGAGAAAGGCTTTAAGTACAAGCCCTGGGTTGGAGTGCCAGCATTTCAAGGAAAAGAGAGAGGGGGGAAGAAAAGTGAAAACAAAGGAGGGAAAGAGAGGAAGAACGAAGGGAGCAGGAGGAAGAGAGAATGTTTTCATGTTCCTGAGCTACAGGTCTGATCATAACTGAAAGCAGTCATATTTCTGATGGCGCCC
Organism: Mus minutoides; assembly: GCA_902729485.2. Classification (NCBI taxonomy): domain Eukaryota; kingdom Metazoa; phylum Chordata; class Mammalia; order Rodentia; family Muridae; genus Mus; species Mus minutoides. Next base: position 229,090 of record LR749883.1, read on the forward strand.
TTCGTATTCTATGTTGTAGCATCACGTCTGTACTTCGCTCTGAAGGAAGGAAGCTGCACACACACTGCCCGTTGTTTGTTCTGAGTCAGCCTTCAATTTAGATGTCACGGGAAGGGCACCTCAGGAAGAATGTGAGACCCAGTGACTTTGGTGTATGTGAGCCCTCCCCTGCCACACAGGGAAGAAGAGACAATATGAAGCAGAGCTCCACCATCATCAGTCACATGACCATAGGGGCAAAACTGACCCTTGAAATGAGAGGCTGCCTTTAGTACAGTCCGCCTAAAGATGACATAGAAGACAGAGCTTTAGATGCCTGTCCATTACCAAATTCCCAAATAGACTGCCAAATTTCTGAATTAAGGCAAGAATAAAGATTCAATTCCTGGTTTGGGCCTATGCGTCAGGCATCACAGAACAGTTACATTTTCATTAACATGTGCATTAGGAACATGTAGAAAGAATTCTTATGGCCTAGTTGGCCATCATTGGGAGGAGAGGCCCTTGGTCTTGTGAAGATTATATACCCCAGTACAGGGGAATGCCAGGGCCAGGAAGAGGGAGTGGGTGGGTTGCGCGCGCATGTGTATAACTTGGGAAAATGTCATAATGAAATCCATTAAAATGCATAATTAAGATTATAATACATAATTAAAATATACAAATAAAAAGCATTTTAAGGGACTGGAGAAATGACTTCGCAGTTAGGAGTGCACCTCTTATAGAGGACACAGTTTAATTTCATAGCTCCAATGACAGGGGCCTCACAAATGCCCGTAACTCCAGCTGTACTTGAATGTAACATCTCTGACCTCCAAGGGCAACTGCACTCACATGCTCATACCTATCTCATGAATACATATATATATAAATAAAAATTTTAAAAATATTTCCTAAATGGAAAAATTAACTCTTAGCAAGGAGACTAACCCTACAAAGGGGGCTGAGAGTGTAGCTCAATGGCAGAATGTTTGAGCCCTCAGGCTCCAACCTCAGCACTATACACAAAGGTATGGAAAGAAGTGCATTTAAAATGTACTTATAATCCTTATCCCGGAGCTACAGGTGCAGCCCAATAATAGAGCATGTGCTTGCCTTGCCCCAAAGTGAATGCAACTGGATTAAACCAACCTCTGAAAGATAAATATGTTTTCTAAATTTCATATAAATACATAAAATCACACACATAGGTGTATTATGTAATATATGTATGTGCATGTATATAGAAGTAAAACTGTCTATCAGAACAAAAAGGAAATAGGGATATGAGAGGGATTGTGTTTAATGTATAATATACACACATATATGAAGCTTAAACATCAAATAATTACAACAACAACCCTATGTCTCAAAACTATTTTTTTTCTTTCAGGATGACTTTAGGAATCTTTGCAAATTGTATATTCTGCTTGAAAGTCAAGTACTTACCTCGACAGCAGAAGAAAAAGCTGCAAACTGATATTAAGGAAAATGGTGGAAAGTTTTCCTTTTTATTAAACCCTCAGGTATTTCCAAATCTCACCATTACACTCTGACTAATAGGATGTATTTAGGGAACAGTGCTCATGGCTAGAGAGGAAGCAGAGAAGACTGGGAGAAGGCTGGAGACACAGGGACACACCCCCTTAGGAAGAAGAAGGCCAGAAGAAGCAGAGGATGCCAGAGCCCAGCCCAGCCCAGCCTTTTTCTACTCTGGGCATTTTGTAACATTGTCTCTACCTTGTGACTCTGATCTTTGGGGCTTAGCCATAATTGTAAATAGAATTTCAGAATAGACAGTGCTGATGTCCTGAGTCGGTGTCATCTGAACTCCATCCAAAAGAACGATGTCCAGATTGCCAACCCAGCATTCATCCACTCAGAAGAGGAAAGTCACATTGTACCTGTTTGCAAAAGGCACACTGTCACTGGCCAGTAGTCAGCTGGGCTCACTGTGTGTATGTGTATATATATATGAAATGACCTTAAAGATAAGCTTTTTAAGTGGAAAAACAAGGTCAGATAGAAATAGGGAGATACCTGTTGTCTATAAAGAAGAGCTCTAGAAAGATCTGTGAGGAGCAGATCCCAGTAGCACCTCTGGGGGAGGGTCCTGGGGGTAGTAGACAGGGAGGATTAGCAAATGCCTATAACGTGCATGACCTCTATACAGACACTATATAAAAATGGAGGCTGGGTGATGGCTCAGTGGGTAAAGTGCTGGCCATACCATCGTGAAGACCTGAGTTCGGACCCTCAGAACCCATGTAAATGAGGAAACATGGTCTGTAATCCCTGAGCCCCCACAGTGAAGCAGGAGGTAGAAACAAAGGGATCCCTGTAACCTCTCGTAATATCTATGGCAAGTAACAAAGCAGAGAGCCTATGGCAAACAAGGTAGATGGTGAAGACTGACTTCCATGGTTGGCCTCCGACGTCCTCATGCACGATGTGGCTTCTGTGCCACACTCACACAGACGAACAATCATGCCACACCCATGCACATGAGTGTGCACCCCCAGCTTTTCAAAAACTAAACAGAACTACAAAGTCACAAAATAAATACCTTTTGTCTCTCCCTCCCTTGACTAAAGAAATAACAGCTAAGTATGTAAAGATGTGTCCATGATACTGTTCATAGCATGGAGAACTTGGAAGCAGCCTGTGATGTAGACCACCCAGATGTGTAGTCAAATAGCTGTGGCTTAGGGGAGGGGTTAGCTCAGGGTAGAGTGCTTCCTGCAGGTCACAGCCTCAGGTCTGATCTAGAACTTTGAGGTGTGGATAGAACAGCCTGTTTGTTTGTTTTTAGGTTTTTCGGAAACAGTCAATTATAATGTTTTTCCAAAATCTAGAAAAATCACTATGAACTACCTTAAAATAAGACCTTTCGGGATGCAGATTCAAATGCTGTTCCTAAACTTGCTTTTGCTGCTGTGTGATAGACTTGCTGTTTATCCACAGTGCACACATGTCATCATAGACAGTGCTGATGTCCTGAGTCGGTGTCATCTGAACTCCATCCAAAAGAACGATGTCCAGATTGCCAACCCAGCATTCATCCAGGACTCTGTCAGACAAAGGAGACTCCTGGATGTGAAGAATTATGATCCTATGTTGCTGGCTCCAGCAGCACCTCCAGCTGAAAAGAGTAGGTCTGGTGAGTGCGTCCTGCCAAGCACTTACTGTGTCATACATTCTGTGGTAGACATTCTGACATGTCAGAGGTGTTACAGGGAAAAAATGCTCTGAAAGACTACAAATTTATTATGTTTCATTCTACCTCAGAAACAAACAAAATCCTGAAGGACGGCAGGCCAACTTAGCAATAGATCGAGATGTTTCTACTCTGATCAGACTCAAAATGACCAGTAAACTCTGGCAGTTTCAGAATATTTGATATAAAATTTTGAAAAATATTTCATTTTAATTTATTTATTTTGCTTATGTGTCTGGTTGCATGTCCCATGGTACACTTGTGGAGGTCAGAGGCCAACCTTGGGTATCATCCTGTGGAATGCCGTCCACCTCCTTTCTGAGAGGGCCTCTCAGTGGTGTGGAGCTCACGGATTAACCTAAGATGGCTATCAAAGAAGTTCCACCTCCCCAGCGCTGGAATTACAAGATTACCTAGCCAAATTCAACTTTGTACTTGGGTGTGGGGCATGAAACTCAGGTCCTCATGCCTCCAAGTAAATGCTTTACTAGCTGAGCAGCCCCAGCCTCTGTGTATAATTTAAACTGGAAATAGAATAACATTTGGTTTTAAAATTTTTATTATTGGTCTGGTAAGATGGTGCAGGAGATCCATTAGAGCCTAGGAGTCTATGGCCACCCTGGGCAATTTGCTTAAACTCTCGGCTATTAAAAATGATAAATTCATGAAATTCTTAGGCAAATGGATGGACCTAGAAAATATCATCCTGAGTAAGGTAACCCAATCACAAAAGAATACACATGGTATGCACTCAATGATAAGTGGATATTAGCCCAAAAGCTCAGAATACCCAAGATACAATTCACAGACCACATGAAGCTCTCAAGAAGAAGGAAGGCCAAAGTGTGGGTGCTTCCATCCTTCTTAGAAAGAGGAACCAAATCCTCACGGGAGCAAATACGGAGACAAAGTGCAAAGCAGAAACTGAAGGAAAGGCCATTCAGAGACTGTCCCACCTGGAGATTCATCCCAGATACAGACATCAAACTCTGTCACTATTGTGGATGCAAAGAATTGCTTCCTGAAAGGAGCCTGATAATAACTGTCTCCTGAGAGGTTCTGCCAGAGCCTGACAAATACAGAGTCAGATGCTTGCAGCCAACCATTGCTCTGAGTGTGGGGTCCCCAGTGGAGAGTTAGAGAAAGGACTGAAGGAGCTGAAGGGGTTTTCAACCCCATAGGAAGAACAACAATATCAACCAACCAGACCCCCCAGAGCTCCTAGGGACTAAGACACCAACCAGGAAGTACACATGGCTCCAGCTGCATATGTAGCAGAGGATGGCCTTGTCAGGCATCAGTGGGAGGAGAGGTCCTTGGTCCTATGAAGGCTTGATCGATGCCCCAGTGTAGGGGAATCAAGGGCTGGGAGGGGGGAGTGGGTGGGTGAGTGGAGGAAAACCCTCATAGAAGCAGGGGGAGGGGGAATGGGATAGGGGGGTTCCTGAAGGAGGGGAGCTGGGTAAGGGGATAACACTTGAAATGTAAATAAATTAAAATAAATAAAAAACAAATAAATAAGAAAGTGGTAGTCTCACAAAAAAAAAATTTTTTTTTTTTTTTTTTTTGTTTTTCGAGACAGGGTTTCTCTGTATAGCCCTGGCTGTCCTGGAACTCACTTTGTAGACCAGGCTGGCCTCGAACTCAGAAATTCGCCTGCCTCTGCCTCCCGAGTGCTGGGATTAAAGGCATGCGCCACCACACCCGGCCCAAAACAAATTTTTACAATAAAATAAAACAACAACAAAAACAAACACAAAATCAGAGCTGAGGCTGAGAGTGTGGCTGAGTGGTAGTTTATCAAGAATGCATAAGGCCCCAAGTTTGATTCCCCAGAACAATGGAGGGGAGGGAAATTATATAGCAAATATCTATATTTAAGAATCATAACAAGCCTGGCTGTATTGGTGCACACCTTTAATCCCAGTACTTGGGAGGCAGGCAGATTTCTGGGTTCCAGGACAGCCTGGTCTACACAGTAAGTTCTAGGGCAGCCAAAGATATACATAGAAAACCTATCTTGAAAAACCAAGAAACAAAAAACAAAATTAGCAGGTAGCTTATTAGTAATTAATTATAAGCCTTTGAATCGTCAGCAAGTTCTCCTTTTAATTCCAGAAGTGCAATCAGAAGATCTGCCTTCGGACAACACCCCAGAGAAGGAAAACACCGAAGTCACTGAGTAAGCAAAATACCTTGTTAGCTTCAATCATAGCATTAAAACTGCAAATGATTCAAGAGTGAGTGGAATGTGTGTTGTAAGCCAGCATTTGGGAGGCTGAGATAGGTCTGAGCTACCACTAAAACCAAACTAAACAAGCAAAGGACAGGTGGCACGTTGGGCTTCTTTATATGGTAAAAGGACTTGACGTAGCCCAGAAAGTACTGATGCCATTGCTAGGAGCCAGAGCCTCTACCAAGCGCAGTGACCAGAGAAGGCGGCAGTGTCCTGCATCTGTCCTGCTCTCGCCTCCCTGGGCACCCAAGGTTTGGGGCATTAGCGCTTGGGAATCACAAAGAAGAGGGTGGAGATTTCCCTGATCATCCCTTACTGAGTGCTCAAGTTAAATTTTCACACTCCACCCACAAATGTGTAAAATCAGAAAATAATAATAAGTTAGTTATGCAGAAGATGAATCCAGCTCGTTCTCACAGTTGTTCTAGAAGACCTAAGGAGGCACCAGAGACTTGTTATGTACATCAGGAATTAGGAAGGTTCTGTGTGGTCTAAGGTTCCATTTCAATCATAAATGTTTAATTATACAAATTTCAGGGTTTCTGCAGAGAATGTTGAAATTCCTCCCTTTCTTCAAGACTTTGAAGTTGTGAAATATAACATCTTGGAAAAAGTAAGAATCTGATTTCTACTTAGACAAAAGAAACTGAATGATTTCTGAAAATAATGTCCTTTTTGGTGATTTTCTTTTTTTTTTCTGAAAAATTGTTCATATTCTGAATATTATATATCCTGTAGCACAAGTTGATTTACTATTCAGGAAATGTTTGTTTAAATGTTTGCCTGGTGTGGTGGCTCATGCCTGTTGTTCCAGCATCTAAGAGTTTGAGCCAGAGGGTCTTGTGTTCAGGGACAGCCCTAGCTACACAACGAAACTCCTTCTCAACTAACACCCAAAAGCTAAGCGAATTTTAAAAGAAGGAAAACTAACTTTTAGTGTTCTTAATGAAAGTAATTCATGCTCATAATATAATATGGTTTTATTTTGTTTTGTTCTGTTTTGTCTTGTTTTGTTTTGTTTTGTTTTGTTTTGTTTTGTTTTGTTGAGACAGGATCTCATGTATCCCAGGCTAGCCTTGCACTTACTACGAGTGGAAAATGACTTTGAACTCCTGGTCCTCATGCCTCTGCCTCCCAGATGCTGGGATAGCAGTGTGTACACCCAGTTTATGCAGCACTTGGGAATCAGGGCATGCTACACAAGCTACAATCCAGACACTCATGACACATGTTTAACAATATAAAATATTAACATGGAGTTAGAGATGAACCTGTACCCTGTCATTTACAGTTTCTCGTATTTGGACAGGATAGACTGACACCAAATATTTATGCCATGTTGAATTGTTCCTTTTACATTAAAGGAAAACAGGAAATTTTACTGGACAGTCACACAAATTAAAATCAGTATTTGCCTTTGAAGTGGTATCCAACTTATATTTCTAGATGTTTAAATAAAATATAAATTTTAAGGGGTATTTTCCTCTATAAGAAAAATGTGAAAAGTGACATATTTTAAACGCAGAGAAAATAATACACCAAAATATTGATACTGATTATATCGCTGTGGTAGAGTTCAAGTGACGTTTACTCTCTCGATACCTCTGCGTTTTCTAAGACACTCCTGCAGGTGAGCATGCACTGCTCCAGCATATCGGCAACCTTTTCTGGTGTGGAGTGTGGCTAGTCTCCATGGATCTGCTTATGTACCCTGTATTGCAGGTGGGAGTGGACGGAGGCCCCGAGACTGTGGTGGTGGAGCTGCAGAGCTCCCGGGACCCAGGAAGCTGCCACTTTGTGATAGCAGCACACTTCCTCCTGGCTGATCAAAAGGTAGCAAAGAGACCCCTCTTCTATCTTTCCTTCCTCCTTCCTCCTCCTCTTCCTCTTCCATCTTTTCCTCTTCTTCCTCCCCCTTCATCTTTCTCCACCTCTTCCTCCTCCATCTTTCCCCCTCCTCCATCTTTCCACCCTTTATTCCTTTTTTCCTCTTTTTTTTTAATGAGACAGATGATCTCACTCTGTATTCCAGGCTGCCTTTAACATGGCAGTCCTCCTCCATTGGCCTCCCTAGTGTTACATTACTAGCATGAGCCACACACCTGCCTCACACCAGATTCTTCCCTGTGACCTTCTGTGACAGTTCTGACACTGCTGTGCATGGGAAGTGCTTGGGGCTCATGGTCATAGGATGCTGGAGATCACAAGGATGGCTTTGCAGAAGCCATAGCCTTTGTCCTATTTCAGTGCCAAGTATGGGCCCAGTTGTGATCTAAAACAATTCTGAAATAAAAATGAATCCAAAGTATCTGCTTAAACATTAAATAAAGTATGCAACAAGCAACACCCACCAGGATGTCTTCTCACATAGATATCCACTGTGGCCAGAAACACAGCACCTGGGAGGACACCTAGCCTGTTCTTCAGGGAGCGAGGTCCTCACATAGATCCATACAGACTCTGGAAGCTTCTCATCTTGCCCCTACCTCAGATGTCACATAGATGTACAGGAAACACACATCAAACCGAGATCTGGGAAGCCCTGACTATCGGGAGCTCAGATCCTTCATAACATGGCTTCCAGATGACCATGAAGATGGACCCAGTTCCACGCCACTCTCACGAAAAGCCAAAGCTTCAGTTTCCGGCACACCTGGCTGAAGTCCTAATCTCTGTGCAGTTTAGAGAGGTAGAAGGCCTGCCTGCATTCTGAAACTGGTCTCAGTCTTACCTCAGCCTCTCAGGTTGGGATTATAAGTCTACACTCCTGCGCCAGCCTTTATAGCTGACTTGTATCAGCTTTCCATGGAAAGAGAGCTAGAACCTTAGTCTAGGAACAAATGTTCCCAGGGATGAGATATTTAACCTTGGGCCCCAGAATATGTGACTGTTTTATTATTTGGATAAAAAGTAATTCAAAATCAAATTGAAAACCATGGTAGACTGTATTATATGTTTAAAATGGAGTGACAGTGCATAGTCCATACTGGTTACCATGGTTACCTGCCATCCTTAGCAAGCTCACACCTGAGCGCTGCAGCGGAGGCTCCATGTCCACCTGGCAGGAGTAAGAAGTATTCTGCAAAAAGTTCCCTCCAGCTTACCCTGCTTCATGACGCCATCAGGGTAGAAATCTCCAAAAAGTTCCATTGTTAGGACACTCTCCATCACTTAGCAAAATACCCGAAATAATAAACTTGTAAAAACAAAAGACTGTGGCAAGGGAGACGGCTCAGGGGCTGCTGCTTGCTTCTTATCCAGAGGAACTGAGTTCAGCTCTCAGCATCCATTTTTGACAATTAAAGAAAAGAAAAGACGCTTTCTTCTAAGAGATAGAAGTCTTTCATAGCAGGTTTGAGGCCTCTGTTGTTCTCTATGGCCATAGTGAAATTAAAATCCGAACACTAGCATCTATCTACCTTTTTTTTTCTCCCCTTGTTCCGGTCAACCCCGCTCACTCTGCTCGACCCCGCTCGCTCCGGCCAGCCCCACTTGCTCCCGGCCGCCCCCGTACGGCCCCGGCTTGTTCCAGCCAGCCTGCTCGCTCCGATCGGCTCCACTTGCTCCGGTTTGGCCCCGCTCGTTCCGACCGTCCTCGTTCCGGCCGTCCCCGTTCGGCCCCACTCGCTCCGGCCCTGCTAGCTCCGGTGTCCCCGCTTGCTCCGGCCGTCCCTGTTCGGCTCCGCTCTCTCCGGACAGCCTGGCTTGCTCTGCTTGGTCTCTCCGGTCCAAGGATTCATTTCTTATTATTCTTCATAAGTACGCTGTAGCTGTAGCTGACTTCAGACGCACCAGAGGAGGGCGTCAGATCTTGTTACGGGTGGTTGTAAGCCACCATGGGGTTGCTGGGATTTGAACTCATCACCTTCGGAAGAGCAGTCGGGTGCTCTAACCCGCTGAGCCATCTCACCAGCCCCTCTATCTACCTTTTAAATGGAGTGAGTTGGGAATACACTTCATTTCTATAAGTTTCAGAGATACCCTGCAGTGATCAATCTAGGAGGGTGACCTCTTCCTTAGCTGTACACCACAGAGTCAGGACTGGCCAACATCTAGGGGACACCAGGACTACCAAATGGGCAAATCTTCCTCTGTTGTGTGGGGTCAATATAAGTGGAATTGTTCACTGTCATGGGATGGGTTTCTGGGAAGAGCTGAACGTCTCCACTGTAGGAGGAGCCTGTGCCTTTCAGATCATTTGCCTGACCACAGAGCTCTTCTGGCCTCTTCCTCACTGGAAGCTCATTTGGTTGTAACTGATTCCTGTCCCCAGAAATATTATCCTTTAAATGGTATTTTTCTCTCCTTCCCTAACCTTGATTGACCTTCTACATTTCCAAAAAGGAGTAGAATGCCAGTCTTCAAAGTTCATTAAACCAGTATACAAACAAAGACTCCACAGGCTCTGACCAAGTGCAGGGATGAGCGTTTCACTTCCCCATAAGGAGTCTTTTCTTTCTGCTCTACCCACTCTGGATTTTTCCTCCTTTAAACTCCAGCTTTAAAGGCTGTCTTTGTAAAAACCCAAATGATTTAAGTGTACCTTTTCTATCACTGTGATAAAAACACCATGACCAAGACAATATATAGAAGGAAGGGGTCTTATCCCAGTGGCAGGCACCAGCAATGTATAGAAGGAAGGGGTCTTATCCCAGTGGCAGGCACCAGCAATGTATAGAAGGAAAGGGTCTTATCCCAGTGGCAGGCACCAGCAATGTATAGAAGGGAGGGGTCTTATCCTAGTGGCAGGGAATTGTGGCACCAGCAAGCAGAGAGCTCCTGTCTCCAAAAACAGAGTAAGAAGGAACTGGGAATGAATAAATAGGACATTTGAAACTGGAAACAAAGTCTGCCCCACCCCCATGATGCACATCCCCCCACCCCCCAAGGCCACACCTCTAAGCCACCTCAAAAAATAAAAATAAACAACTAGGGGCCATGCCCTGCCGTCAGGGCCTGTGGGAGACATTTTCATTTACACCAAAATAGTAACCCTTAAGAAAAGTCTGAACACCTTCATGACAGGATGTCGGTATTCCCTGAGGATGAGCATGTCATTAAGTTAACTGTCTTTTCTGTGTGCTGCAATTCCCAGACCAGAAGAGAGAGCACTGGAGAGCAAACTTCTGAAGGTGCAATTGAATATTATGAACGTTATGTGGAAGACCTGAAGAGACAAGGATTTCTGCTCCAAGAACACCTTACAGCGGAAGCAACACAGTTAGCGTCTGAGAAACTGCAGGCGGTAACCTGGCTTTGCTACAATTGTGTCGATGGTGTGGTGCTGGCAGAGCTGTGTGATTGCTGTTTGCTTTGGTTTGTTATTTTAGATACTCCCTCACTCTAGTCCAGGATGCCATCACACTCAGACAACACCCTGTTTCAGCCTAACTGCCGAGATTCTAGAGGGTTGATTTTTTTTTTCTAAAAAATAGAAAAAAGAACTGGCTGGCTTAGAACTCATTATGTACACTAGGTTAGCCTTAAATTCACTGAGATTCACCTGTCTCTGTTTCCTGGGTGCTATGGAATTGAAATATATTTTTAGTTATTTTTTTGTGAAGCTGGGCAGTGGTGGTGCACGCCTTTAATCCCAGCACTTGGGAGGCAGAGGCAGGCGGATTTCTGATTTAGAGGCCAGCCTGGTCTACAGAGAGAGTTCCAGGACAGCTGGGGTGACACAGAGAAACTCTTTCTTGAAAAACAAAACAAAAGTTATTTTTTTGTGTATGGATACTTTGCTCCTCCTATACCCAAAAATTTGAATATATTTTTTTAGTTATTTTATGCATATGGATGTTTTGCCTGTATGCCTGTGTGTGCATTACATGTACTGACAGGGGCCAAAAGAGGGCATCACATTCTCTGAAACTGGAGTTACAAATGGTTGTGAGCTGAAGTGTAGGTGCTGGGAATCAAACCTAGGTCACCCCGAAGGGCAATGCTTGCTCTTAACCACTGAGCCATCTCTCTAGTCTTCTTTCAATATTTTCAATAGAATTTTTTTTTTGGTCCGTCATGGTGGCTTACATTTATAATCCAAGCACTTTGAAGGTTGAGTTGAGAGGATCTGGGGTTCAACTTTATCCAAAGTTACATAGAGTCTTTGAAGCCAACTACCTTTATTTAAAAAATAAAAAATAAAGCCGGGCATGGTGGCTCACGCCTTTAATCCCAGCACTTGGGAGGCAGAGGCAGGTGGATTTCTGAGTTCCTGGCCAGCCTGGTCTACAAAGTGAGTTCCAGGAAAGCCAGGGCTACACAGAGAAACCCTGTCTCAAAAGTAAGTAAATAAATAAATAAGTAAATAAATAAATAAATATAAATAAATATTAAAAATAAAATAAAATAAACCCAAAACCTGGCAAAGGAAAAAGAAATCTAAGAAAAAGATAAACTTGAAGACATGACACTGGCCAGTGAGATACAGGACAAGCCACAGATATATTATTTATCTCAGCCACAAACTCACAGCTTTGAACATTTTCCCTATAGTCTTGGCTGACTCCAGGCTCCTTAACTCTTACTGCATGTGCTTCATGCCACTGATGGGCCCACATCTTACAGAGGGAAGGAAAAGACGAGAGAAAGAATAAAATGGAAGTGATGGGAGAGGGGCACTTACAGGGGTAAGCGGCACAGAGGGATGAGGACTAGGAAGCCCAGAGGAGAGAGGAGGCCTGAGTATACCAGCTGCCGAGAGTCTACTGTGTGGCTGTCATAAGATACACAAGGCTAAAGACTTTATCTGATTTATTTGGCTCCCATCTGGTGGCTTGAAGGTATAAGTCCCATGGCACTGACATCTGGTTGAAGGTCCACAATGGGGCCAAGCTGCCAGCGTTTGAATCTCACTCAAGACATTCCTAGCCATAGTGTCTGTCTATGGGGGTGGGTGCATCTCTTGGGCTATTTGTTTTCTCATGCTTTATTTCTGGGTCTATTCTGTTGTGGTTGGTTGGTTGGTTGGTTTGATTGGTTGCTTGGTTGGTTGGATGGTTGCTTGTTTGCTTGCTTGCGAGGTTGGAAATGGAACCCAGGGTCTCAGGTACACTAGGCAAGTGCTCCACTATTGACCTACTCCTGACCAGCTCCTGTGTCAGTTTTACACAGAGCGCTCATGAGGACTTTCCTTGGCGGTGAGTCTCTGTCTCTTTGTGTTTCAGTTGCTTTTGGAGGAGGTCATTAGTTCAGGCACCCTGAGCCAGGAGGTGAGCAATTTGCTGGAGGTGATCTGGACAGAAGCTCTGGGCCACCTGGAGCACACGCTCCTCAAGCCGGTGAACAGCGTGAGCCTGAATGACGTAAGTCAAGTGTGTCGCTGAAGCACCTCAGCAAACCTGCTCCTTGGTGGGTAGGTAGAAGCAGGGGCGCTAACAGTCACGTGCTGCCTGGTCTGCTCTGAAGGCCACCCCTCACTGTTCTTTCCTGTCCCTGAAGAACCAGATGTCCCTGTCATGTCAGTTCTTAGTGGTGGCCAATATAAGCCTCAACCTTGGTGCCAAGGAACAGGAGTTAGTAGCACTTAAATACCCAACTCCTGACTTGTTTCACAGCATCTCCTTCAGCCTCTCGCCTTCTCGCTGTCTTAGGGGAGGCAAGCCTGCTTCTAGAATACCAGGACATGACTGAGTAGCCATATGAAGATAATGCTGGAAGTGTCCCCTATAGAGTGAAGCTGATTGTTCCAGGGAGAAACAGACTTCCTGCAATTAGGTCCATAATGCACTCGCATAATTAGGAACAGGGCCCTGGCTTGCTGCTGACATCACTCAATGATTCCCTGTGAAAAGCACTTCTCCTACAGTTCCATTTGTATTCCTGTCCGCTTGTGAATCTATGTGTTCATGTGCACACATGTATAAAAATATGATGCCACATTTTTTTTCAGTGGTGTGGCCACTGACAAATTGTCCGTGATACAGTGAATAACCCTGCATTTAGACAAATGGAAGCAGCCCTCAGTAAATTTAGTGAACTATTTAAGAAATAACCTTCTAATGGTTCCTCCACTTCCCCGAAGCACCTCCCTAGAGGGTAAGCCTCAGAAACACAGTCAAGACCCAAACTAACAGGATTGAAATGGCAGAAGAATTAATAAAAGATATTCTATTTCCTTTAAAGGCCCGAACTGTAGCAGCCCCAGCAATCTGTAGAGAACTCGTGGTTCCAGTGTCTCCAGCAGCTGCCCCAGCAGTCTGTAGAGAACTCGTGGTTCCAGTGTCTCCAGCAGCTGCCCCAGCAGTCTGTAGAGAACTCGTGGTTCCAGTGTCTCCAGCAGCTGCCCCAGCAGTCTGTAGAGAACTCGTGGTTCCAGTGTCTCCAGCAGCTGCCCCAGCAGTCTGTAGAGAACTCATGGTTCCAGTGTCTCCAGCAGCAGTCTGTAGAGAACTCGTGGTTCCAGTGTCTCCAGCAGCAATCTGTAGAGAACTCATGGTTCCAGTGTCTCCAGCAGCTGTCTTAGATTTCTTTATGGCTGTCTCTTCAGTTTGTGACTCCCAAGACTTAGATTTAAGAAGTGTATTTGCCTTTGTGTCTGCAGGTGAGTAAGGCAGAGGGAATTCTCCTTCTGGTGAAGACAGCCCTGAAGAATGGAGACTCGCCGGAACAACTGCAGAAGACGATGGCCGAGTTCTACCGTTTGCTGCCTCACAGGCATCCGGCCTCAGAGGACATTAACCTGAGGCTGTTGGCTCAGAAAGAGGACCTTTGTCAGGTATGGCTCTGGAGGAAAGAATTCAGTTTAAAATGTGTGGCTGGGTCATTCCTTTAAAATACGGTGAACTGGGGCCAGAGAGATGGCCCAGTAGTTACGGGCACAGGTGCAGAGCAGCTGAGTTCAGTTCCCGGCACCCACAAGGTGGGTCACAACTGTCTGTAACTCTAGTTCCATGGGACCCAGTGTCCTCCTCTGGTATCTGTGGGCACCAGGTATGCATGTGGTATACATACATGCATGTGGGCAAATACACAGATAAAACAAAATAAGTCTTTAAAAAATAAAATAATGCCGGGTGTCGTGGCATACACCTTTAATCCTAGCACTTGGGAGGCAGAGGCAGGCGGATTTCTGAGTTTGAAGCCAGCCTGGTCTACAAAGTGAGTTCCAGAATAGCCAGGGCTATACAGAGAAACCCTGTCTCAAAAAACCAAAAAAAAAATAAAAAATAAAAAAGAAAGAAAGAAAGAAAGAAAGAAAGAAAGAAAGAAAGAAAGAAAGAAAGAAGAAAAATAAAATAAAACTGAGCATGGTGGCACGGCTTTAAACCCAGCACTCAGGAAGCAGAAACAGGTGGATCCCTGTGAATTTGAGGCCAGCCTGGTCTATATAGTGAGTTCAAAGATGGCCAGAGCTATGTACAAAGACCCTGTCTCAAAAACAAACAAACAAAAATATAATAACAGTAGTAGATAGATAGATAGATAGATAGATAGATAGATAGATAGATAGATAGATGGATGGATGGATGGATGGATGGATGGATGGATGGATGGATAGATAGATAGATAGATAGATAGATAGATAGATAGATAGATAGAATAAAGGAATAAAGACAGGCATGGTTATATGCACCTGCAGTCCCAGCACTCACAGGAGGCAGAGGCAGAAGGACCAGGAGTTCAAGGGCAGTCTCGGCTACATAGCAAGTCTTAAGTTAGCCAGGACTACTTGAGGGCCTGTCTTTAAAAATGAATAATAAATAAATAAACAAACAAATAAATAAAGGTGGACTGTAGAGATGGCTTGGTGATTAAGAACACTTGTTGCTCTTGCCAAGGACTGGGTTCAGCTCCTAGCACCCACATGGTGGCTCACACCCATCCATAACTCCAGTTCTAGGGGATCTGTGTCCTCTTCTGACCTCTATCAGCACCAGACATGTGCACGGTATATATTTACTCACATGCAGGGAAAACATTCATACATATAAAATTAAAAAATGAGTAAGTCTTTTAAAAAATGTGAGGTGGCATATACCTTTAATCCCAGCATTCTCAATGCAGAAACAGGTGGATCACTTTGAGTTCCAGGCTAGCTTGGTCTGCATAGTGAGTTCTAGGACAGCCAGGGCTACATAGGGAAACCCTATCTCAAAAAAAGAAAAAAAAAATAAGTAAACAAAAGGTGATGCCTGGACTGGGGTCCAAGCCTGAGTGAAAGGAGATAGTGAGCTGAGCATCAGAGCTTCATCTTCCTCTGCTTCCTGACAGCAGGGACGATGTGACCAGAGGCTCACAGTCCTGCCACCATGCCTCCTCTGCCATGGTGAACTGTGTCCCCCTTAAACCAGGAGCCAAAAGAAGCCTGCTTCCTTAAGTTGCCTTTGTCAGGTACTTTGACACACTCATGAGAAATTTAAGTTGCTACACTAATGTACACTTTTATTGTGCTATCAGTGAGGCAATTCTATCTATCTATCTATCTATCTATCTATCTATCTATCTATCTATCTATCTTCTATCTATTATCTATCTTTTTATCTATATTGGGGATTTGGCTATGCATCCCAGGATAGCTTTGAACTCCTGTGTTTGAGTAATCCTGCCTCAGTCTCCCAAGTAGCCAGGAAAATTGTGTTGTACCAACCCTTCTGATGTTTAAATCTGTATTTTTACTTTTGAGACATAGTCTTACACTGCAACTTGGGCTGGCCTGGCACTTAAACTTAGAGTAGTCTAGCTGCCTCCTCTCCCTAGGGCTAAGGTTATAGGTGTGAGCCACCATGGACAGCATTGTGACCAACATTTGTCCAGGTTAGTATACTACCAACATAAAATATTAATCAAAAACACTGTGAAAAAGAAAACTAATTTTTATCTTTTTGGAAAATATTAATTTAATATACATACTAGCTTGGATATGTGGTATCTCTAACATCTCTGTATCATTTCTACCCATAGCTGGTAAGAGACATGGTGAATGTTTGTGAAACTAATTTATCCAAACCCAACCCACCATCTCTTGCCAAATACCATGCTTTGAGATGCAAAATTGAACATGTTGACCAGAATACTGAAGAATTTTCCAGGGTTAGAAAAGAAGTGTTGCAGAATAATCGAAGGTAAGCATGAAGCAAGTCTCATGTAAAAATGCAATGCTCTTGAGATCCTGTGGTGAGCCAAAGCAGACATTTAGAGAATGTAATCTCTACATTCTAACAAGACATCTGCGGACGATGACTAAGAGTTACTGCCTGTGTTTACATTGTCTTGAGGAACTGAGGAGATGGTGCAGTGGGTCAAAGCACTTGCTACTAATCCCAACAACCTGAGCTCCATCCTCAGAATCCCCAGGGTGGAGACAGAGCCAACTCCCACAAGTTGTTCTCTAACCTTCACAGGAGTGCCATGACACCTGTGGGCACATACACACATTTCTACATGCATGCACACACATACACATAAACACACACGTCCCCCACACACACATATACATACCACATATACACACACACATCCCATACATCCCACACACCACACACACACCTACACCACACACATCCCACACACACACACACACACACACACACACACACACACTAAATTAACAAATGCAATTTTAAAAGTCATTCTTATCTGAGGGAGAAACCTATGCTAACAAGTATATCCCACTCTCCCACCCTGCTTTCTAGGTGACCTGATCTTTATTGCTATTATTTATTTTTTTATATTTTTTTATTTATTGTAAACTCCAGATGTTATTCCCCTCCAGGGATTGTGGGTATATATGATGTGTGCATGTGAGTGTTGGTGCACATATACCACAGCATGCATGTAGCAGTCAGAGGACAATTTTCTGGACCCGACCCTCTTCTTCACTGTGGGCCCTGGTTTACCTAAAAAGCACTTTACCAGCTGGGTCATCTTGCTACCCTATAACCTAATCTTGTTGGAGATTAGGCTTAAACTTCCAGAAGCTAAAAGTGTAATTCAGTAAAAGGTGGTACAGCTTCTTTAGCATGTGTAGGGCTTTGGGTTCCATCCCAGCATCACAGGAACATATACACAGTGCAAGAACATTACAAAAGAAAGTTTATTCTATTTAAATTTAAACATACAGTAACATGGGTGTGTGCTCTCCTGAAATGTCCATCTGTGGCATGAAAAATGCAGTGAAGAACTTGGTAAACACATTATGATGGTTCAGAGTTTTTATTATGGATGTATTTTACTTAAGTGATGTGGGAGTGTGCTATGGCGTATATGTGGAGGCCACAGGACAACTTTGGGAGTCAGATCTCTCCTTCTACCATGTGGGTCTCAGAGATAGAACTCAGATTGCCACATTTGGTGCCTGCCAGCCCTGTGCTGGTCATTTTTGAATAGGACTTGACATAACCTGTCACCTGTGAGTGTCTGTAGGGGACTGTCTCGATTGTTAACTGAGCTAGGAAGACTGGGTAGCAGCACCCCCCCCCTGGTTTGGGGCCCTGAATAGTGTAAGAAAGGAAAAATCTAGCTGAAGGAAAGAGTAAACAAACAAGGGTCTGTGCTTTCGTTCTCTCTCCTGGTTCCTGGTTGTGGGCGTGGTGTGACTCGCTGCTCTTTCTGCCTGTACTTCTCATCAGTAATAGACTGCAGTCGGAATTGTAAACCACACAAACCCTCTCCTCCCGTAAGCTGCTCTTGGTCAGGGTGCTGACAGTGGCAACAGAGGTGACACCAGGACAGAAACCACTAAATATGAGCTGCATTTGCATCCGCAGCCTGTAGTTAGTACAGTTTTTCTTAGCTAAGACTATCTCACTTGGTTTGGAGACAGGGTCTCATTCTTCAGCCCAGAATGGCCTTGACCTTACTTAGATCCTCCTGTCTCAACCTCCAGGGGGCTAGGAATATAGGCATGAACACCATGTCCAGCTAAGACAAATGTACTTTGTGAAAGTTTAGAAACCATGTAAAACTACAAAGACGGAAATGTCTGCCACCCTCACTGTCACTGCCCACGGGTAACACGACCACTTAGAGTCCTACAGTGGAGCATATTTTGTTCACCATTCACCTCGTATGTGCTGGTAAATCAGCTCTCTGGATTAAATGCTCTTATCGTTAATCACCTATTTTTCAGGTGAGTGGGTTGAGATAGGGTCTTCCTATATAGCCCAGGCTAACCTAGAACTTACTAGGTAGACCATCCTGACTTTGAACTTGTGCAATTCTCCTGCCTGTTTCCCAACTGCTAGGACAAGTGTGCACCACCATGCACAGCCTTGATGGACATTAATTTCTGTATATATATCCCATCCATGACCAATGTCAAGTTACAGTAGGATCCTTCTGACTATGGTGTCCCTCAACAGTGTCCCAATGTCCCATGCCTCCCTGTCTTAGCCAGTCATTCACAGCAATCATGAATCTCCCTCCCACCATATTTTGTCCCTTCAGTTGTCAGCCTCTCTCCAGTTGTGCTGCCACAGCCTTTGGTAAGGATGACACCATCCCATCTAGGATCTGTCTCATCCTCCCTGATGTGTTTTCCTCTTCTACTTGGGTTCCTCTAATAGCCCGTTAGGTCATCATATGTATTACATCATCATGTGCATTACATCATGCTGTATTTCAGTAAATGTCACCTCAGAAGAGGGGCCTTTCTATCACACTTTTTTCTGAACCTCGTTGGTTTCCTGTTAACACATAAATAATTTGGTAACTTGTTAATTCTTGCCTCTCTCATTAGAATCTAAACTCCATGAAGCCAGAGAGGCTGTTGTCTTAGTTCTAATTCCTGGGGAAATGTTCAGCACACATTATGATTGTGAATGCATAAATGAATGCAGTTCCAACCGTGCTCATAGGGAATCACCGTATCTTGACACAGCCCATGGATGGAGTGGTTATAGCACAGTTCATATTATATATGTGAGCTGCTTGACTTCTGTCAATTAGACACAAACTAGAGTTATCTGGGAAGAGGGGACTACACTGAGGGGCTGCCTCCATAAGACTGACCGGTAGGCAAGTCTCTGGACATTATCTTGAATAATGATTGGTATGGAAGGCCCAACCCACTGTGGACAGTGGTAGTCCTGGACATATGGTCCTGGCTTGTATAAGAAAGCAGGCCATGGGGGCTGGTGAGATGGCTCAGCGGGTAAGAGCACCTGACTGCTCTTCCGAAGGTGATAAGTTCAAATCCCAGCATCCACATGGTGGCTCACAACCATCCGTAACGAGATTTGGCGCCCTCTTCTGGAGTGTCTGAAGACAGCTACAGTGTATTTACATATAATAAATAAAATAAATCTTAAGAAAGAAAGAAAGAGAAAGAAAGAAAGAAAGAAAGAAAGAAAGAAAGAAAAGAAAAGAAAAGAAAAGAAAAGAAAAGAAAAGAAAAGAAAAGAAAAGAAAAGAAAGCAGGCCATGGGGAGCAAGCCAGTGAGCAGCATTTCTCTGTGGTCTCTGCTTCTGTTCCTGCCTCCAGGTTTCATGCCTGCTTGAATTTTGCTTCCCCTCATCATCATGGACTGTAACCTATCATCCAAAATAATACACACAACAACAACAACAATAACAACAACAACAACAAAAAGCCTTTCCTCTTGCTTTTAGTGGCAGCAATAGAAAGAAAAGTATATGTGTGTGTGTGTATGTGTGTGAGAGAGAGAGAGAGTATGTGTGTGTGTGTGTGAGAGAGAGAGAGAGAGAGAGAGAGAGAGAGAGAGAGAGAGAGAGAGAATGAGAATGCATGCATTTGCCACAGTGTACATGTAAGGATCAGAGAATGGTTTGTCGGGGGCTTGTTCTTCTCCCTTTCACCACATGGTCTGATCCACAGACATTTGAGTTTTCTTGAGATTTCTCCTATTAATGATTTTTATTTTTCTTCTAATTATGTGACCTCAATGTTTTTCTCCTAATTCTTCCAGTGGACAACCAGTAGATATCTTGCAGATATTTAGAGTTGGAAGAGTGAATGAAGCTACGGAGTTTTTAAGCAAATTGGGAAATGTGCGACCCTTATTCCATGGATCTCCTGTGCGGAACATTCTTGGAATCTTGTCCCGGTAAGATGCACCACAGTCTTTACTTTTAAGTTTTCAGACTCACAAATGTGAGATGTTCCCCTTTCTTATGTACTTTTGTCTTTGATCCTAAACTATACCATAATAAATGAACAAACCACATGGGCTTTTCAGTTAAAAGCAGCAAATCTAGTCATAGAGAAAATTATGTCATTTAAATTATGTATTTGTGATTATATATAATATATATTTTTGGTCTTTTTACAGTGTTCTTTGTAGGTATGAATTTCTCCTTGAGATTTGGGCATGGTGATACATGTAATCCCAGAATTTGGCAGGCTGAGGCAGGACAATTGCATCTACAGAATGAATTCAAGACTAGCCTGAGCTTATATAGCAAGACCATGGCTCAGAAAAACCAAACTGCAAATAAACACACACACACACACACACACACACACACACACACACACACACACCCTAAAACCCAAACAATCAATTGCTCCTTCACAATCACCCTATATGAAAAAGAGCTGTTCTACATTTCACAGTCTCCAGGGGATGTGCGTTATCTATCCAAGCACATCCCTGGTTTTCTGACTGCTTTGAATAATCAGGTACTATTGGAGCAGAGTTGAAGTCACTGGGGCAAGAGGAATTATGAGTATATTTCAGTCCTTTAATTAAGTACCTAGGAAAATTAAGAGGTACCTGGGTGTGGTGATACAATAATTCCAATATTCTGGAGGCTGAGGCAGAGGCAGGTAGATCTCTGTGAGTTCAAAGTCAGCTTGGTCTACATAGCAAGTTTCAGGCCAACCCATGGTGCATAATGAGAATCTGTCTCAAAGAGAAAGAGGGGAAAGGAAGAGGAGAAAAAAAAGCTGAAACTTAAGGGCTAGGGCTGTGATTTAGTGGGGTAGAGTATTTGCCTAGCACGAATGAGGTCCTAGGTTCAATCCCAAGGACTGAAAACAAACAAAGTAAGTGTATAGAAATGGCCTTTCTATATAGGACCAAATCCCAAAAACCATCTTATAAGTTAAATCTGATGCAAAATAATTGATAGTTCTGTAATCAAGAACAGAAGCCTGTCTTTGCCTATCTGTGTAGAGAACACTGTGATCTATCTCATACTGAGAGAATCCTGAATGTTGGAAGTGCAGCGGGAGCCTGTATACTATCCTAAGCAGTAAAGAGAATCAGTCAGCACTCGGCAGATTCACTCTGGGTCCTTGCCTAGAGGAGGCAGGAAAATGGCCCAGAGCCTGTGTGGTCCAGACAATGGTTGGGAAACATCATAGCCTGTAACATGTTAATAGCATGTGCTGCTCTGGGAGATTGCAATGAGGCTTGGTATCTAAGCAGTTGCTTCCAGAACTTTCTCAGATGCTGAAACCTTTAACATTCAAGGGTCTTTTATAAAAGGTTTTGCATAGAATGGAGCAGGCTCTTCCCATAGACTTTAGGTGATATGTATGTGACTTAATGGTATCTAATACAGTCTGAATGCTATGGAAACTGTTGACAGGAAGTGTTGTGTAGGAACTAATGACATGGGTATTTTGTTTCCTATTCAAAGGAGGAATGAAGTATCCACACACTGGTCTTCCTTCTTGATTTTCTTGTGTTTTGCAAATTGTATCTTGGGTATTCTAAGTTTCTGGGCTAATATCCACTTATCAGTGAGCGCATATCCAATGACTTCTTTTGTGATTGGGTTACCTCACTAAGGATTATATCCTCCAGATACATCCATCTGCCCAAGAATTTCATAAATTCATTGTTTTTAAATAGCAGAATAGTACTCCATTGTGTAAATGTACCACATTTTCTGTATCCATTCCTCTGTTGAGGGACATCTGGGTTCTTTCCAGCTTCTGGCCATTATGAATAAGGCTGCTATGAACATAGTGGAGCATGTGTCCTTTTTACCAGTTGGAACATCTTCTGGGTATATGCCCAGGAGAGGTATTGCTGGATCCTCCAGTAGTACTATGTCCAATTTTCTGAGAAAACGCCAGACTGACTTCCAGAGTGGTTGTACAAGCTTGCAATCCCACCAGCAATGGAGGAGTGTTCCTCTTTCTCCACATCCTTGCCAGCATCTGCTGCCACCTGAATTTTTGATCTTAGCCATTCTGACTGGTGTGAGGTGGATAAAAGGAGTTACAGAGACAAAGTTTAGAGCTAAGACGAAAGGATGGACCATCCAGAGACTACCCCACCAGGGGATCCATCCCATAACCAGTCATTAAACTCAGACACTATTGCATAGGACAGCAAGCATTTACTGAAGGGACCCTGATATAGCTGTCTCGTACAGAAGTGCATGCTCACGGTCATCTATATGATGGAACACAGGGCCCACAATGGAGAAGCTAGAGATAGAACCCTAGGAGCTGAAGGGGTCTGCAACCCTATAAGAGAAACAACAATATGAACTAACCAGAACCCCCAGAACTCGTGTCTCTAGCTCCATATGTAGCAGAAGAGGCCCCTTGGTATTGCAATCTTTATATGACCCAATACAGGGGAACGCTAGGGCCAAGAAGTGGGAGTGGGTGGTCAGGGGAGCAGGGCGGGGGGAGGGGAGAGGGAACTTTCGGGATAGCATTTGAAATGTAAATTAAGAAAATATCTAATAAAAAATTGAAAAANTGATGCCTTCTTCTGTCATGCAGATATACAGGGAGTTAGAGTGCTCATATGCATAATTAAATAAATCTTTAAAAAAACAATGACAAGAAAATCTGAACATATTCAGTAGAGATGGGTTTTTTTCCTGAGTATTTTGATTCCATGGTTGGTTGGCTGTAGGTATGGAGGGCCAGTTGAACTCTGACCTGAAGTTTGT
Organism: Mus minutoides; assembly: GCA_902729485.2. Taxonomy (NCBI): domain Eukaryota; kingdom Metazoa; phylum Chordata; class Mammalia; order Rodentia; family Muridae; genus Mus; species Mus minutoides. Next base: position 252,342 of record LR749883.1, read on the forward strand.
AAAGACAGTGGATTTCCTGTTGGTCACTGAGTTTGAAGGCTATGTGGCCGAGTCCTTTCCTTCAGTAAATCATAATCCTCCCTTCTCTTTCAGAGGGCTGCTCTTACCTAAGGTAGCTGAAGACCGCGGTGTGCAAAGAACAGATGTTGGAAATCTCGGGAGCGGGATCTACTTCAGCGACTCACTCAGGTTAGTGTCTTCTGTCACAACCCCCATTGCAGAGGGATCCTTGCAAACTTCCCTCTCTTTCTTTAGTGAGGAGGTCTCTCACCCACTGAAGCGTCATTGAAAGCCATTGCCAGCCACTACATACTGTAAAAGCATGGCTTCTGTAGTGAACATTTGGGAAAATTATGTGTCAAGTCTTAAGTGTTATTCTTTTGCTCAGAGCCTTTTTTTATTACTTTTATCTATTTATTTAGTGTGTGGGGAGACATGGGCATGCCACAGTGCATTCGTGGAGGTCAGATGACAACACGACAGGGTCAGGTCTGTCCTTCTACCTAGTGGAGCCTAGGGATCAAACTCAGGTTGTGTCAGGCTTGGTAGCAGGACCTTTACTCACTAGGCTATCTTGCCAACCCGCCTCAGCTTTTACACACGTTTTCTGGCTGCATCTTCTCCAGTGCCCCTCACCACCCGTACTCTCAGACCCCACCCCACAGAGAAATCTTCTCATAGCACAGATGGGGACCTTAAGGCCACTAGGGGGGCGCTAGCCTCACCATGCAACTAACATGAGTCACATGGGGAGCAGGCCTTGGCTGTTTTGTTCTTTCTCCAGGACAGCAGTGTTCGTTGTTTTCCTGTTGCTACGATAAAGCACCACAGTCAAGGCAGCTGATAGAAGGAGGAGTTTGGCTTTGGTTCCAGGGAGTTAGAGTACCAGATGGTGGAGTGGAGGCATGACTAACAGAGCACTAAGCTGAGGGTCACATCTTGAACTACAAGCACAGACTAGAGCAGACTAGAAATGGCCTGAGGTTTGAAACTTCAAAACCAGCCCATAGCACACACCTCCTCCAACAAGGCCACTCCCTCCTGAGCCTCCACAAACAGTGCTGCCCATTGGGCCAAGTGTCCAAATGCCCAAGACCATGGGGGTACATCTTATTCAGAGGCCACATCAGCGGTGCCTGCTGTTGCTGATACTGCTTTCTCTCTGTCTAGTAGGCTTTGTCTTCTTAAGTTTTCTTGAGATGGAATCTCACTGTGTAGCCCTGGCTGCCCTAGGACTTGCCATGTAGACCAGGCTTGCCTCAGACTCACAGAGATCTACCTACCTCTGCTTCCCTGATTCTGGGATTAAAGGTGTGCATCAACATACTCATTTCCTTGTAGTTTTTTTTTTTTTAATTAATAGTGTAGGGGATGGCCGGGCGTGGTGGTGCATGCCTTTAATCCCAGCACTTGGGAGGCAGAGGCAGGCAGATTTCTGAGTTCGAGGCCAGCCTGGTCTACAAAGTGAGTTCCAGGACAGCCAGGGCTACTCAGAAACCCTGTCTCGAAAAAAAAAATTTTTTTTTTTAATTAAAAAAAAATAGTGTAGGGGATGGCTCAGCCAGTAAAGGCCCTTACAGCTCATGCCTGGCAACCAGAGTTCAATTCCTAGAATTCAAATAAAAGAGCAAGTTAAGAAGTGACTCTAAAATTGTCCTCTGACCTCCATAGTCATGCCATGGCACAAGCATCCACCTACCACACACACACACACACACACACACACTCAAACGCACACAAACATGCACGCATGCTTGTATCTGTGCACATACACGTTAAATACAAAAAAAAAAAAAAAACATCTTTAGATGGTACCATGTTTTTCTAGGCACTGTTTTGATTTTACCAAAACCAAAGTCCTCGGTGGCTTTTGGCAGAGTGACGTCAGTGAGGAAGGCTGAATAGAGAAAGCTAATGCTCCCTGTCCTAGGCACACAACAAATTTTATGTGCTTTTTCTCTGTTCAACAAAAGAAGGATTCTGAGTAGACCAAGTTACAGTCAACTGAGGAGTGGTCCTCAGACCCGAGAGAGGAGATAGTCCTTGCACTTTCTGTCAAGAGCATGAGACAGAAGCTAGGACTGAAGATGCTAGGGTGGGGTGTGTTTGCAAGTCACAGGGAAGTGCCAGGAAAGGAGAGGGGCCTAAGCTGATATGGATGAATTCGTTCTGTTTCCTCTTGGGTCTCAGTAAGCCAGGGAACCTCAGCCCACGCCTGCTGAGGCAAGCAGGTTACTATAAATTTGAGACAAATCTGGGCTGCATAGATTTCCAGGCCAGCCCAGGCATAGCAAGACCCTGTCTCAAGCAACAGCAGGGGGCCAGCACCTACATGACAACTGTATCACAATATCCAGTTCCAGGAATCCAACGCCCTCTTCTGGCCTCTGTGGGCACTAGATGTGCATGTAGTTCACAGACATACATGCAGGCAAAACATTCATACAAGTAAAAAAAAAATACGTATTTTTTTCCATTTTTTATTAGATATTTTCTTCATTTACATTTCATATGTTCTCCTGAAAATCCCCTAAACCCTCCCCCATCCCCCACCCTGCTCCCCTACCCACCCCACCCACTCCCCCCTATTGGCCCTGGCGTTCCCCTGTATTGGGGCATATAAAGTTTGCATGACTAAGGGGCCTCTCTTCCCAATGATAGCCAACTAGGCCATCTTCTTCTATATATGCAGCTAGAGATATGAGCTCTAGGGGTACTAGTTAGTTCATGTTGTTCTTCCACCTATAGGGTTGAAGACCCCTTCAGCTCCTTCGGTACTTTCTCTAGCTCCTTCCTTGGGAACCCTGTATTCCATATAATAGCTGACTGAGAGCATCCACTTCTGTGTTTGCCAGGCACTGGTATAGCCTCCCACGAGACAGCTATATCAGGGCCCTTTCAGCACTATCTTGCTGGCATATGCAATAGTGTCTATGTTTGGTGGCTGATTATGGGATGGATCCCCAAAACCAACAGGATAGGGCTGTACGTCTGTTGGTAGGGCACTTGGCTAACATATTTGTCATCTCCAGCACCACATAAACCCAGTGTGATAGCTATGAGACCCTGTCTTAGAGTGGAATAAAAGTGGATGGAGGCCCTCAAACATGGTAACATACTCCTATAATCCTCATGACAGGGAGTGGAGAGAGAGTATTCAGAGTTCCTGGTCAGCCCCAGCCCTGTAGTTGAGACCCTGTCTTTGAAGAAAAAATTAAAATTAAAGAGAAGAAGAGAAAGAGGAGGAAGAGGACAAGAAGGAAGAAGGAGAAGAAGAAGAAGAAAGAGAGAAAGATAGAAAGAAAAGCTGCAATTCCTAATCTTTGATCTGGTTGACTCTCCATGTGACTTGGGAGAGGCTGTGAAGATAGGACTCTCTCTCTTTCCTTTGGCCAGCACTTACTTGCTTAGCATTTAATCATCTCCATGAGCCTCAGTGCAGTCAATTCTGTACAGCTTTCTTAACTAACAAAATGGTTTTTCTTTAAGTGAGGGGAAGGATTCTAGGAGCCAGAGGGGTTGAGAACCCCAGAAGAACACTGCCCACAAAACTAAGCAGGCTCATAGGGGCTCACAGAGACTGAAGCAGCAATCATGGAGCCTGTCTGTGCCAAGTCCTCAGCATACATGCTGTGGTTGTTTAGCTTGGGGTGTTGTGGGATTCCTAACAGTGGGGGTGGGGCTCTTTGTTGCCTGCCCCTGGGACCCTTTACCTCCTACTGGGTGGCCTCACCTCTTAGGAGGGAATGTGCCTGGTCTTGTTGTACCTTGTTATGTCGCTTTCTGCTGATATCCCAGGGAGGCCTGCTTTTTTTCTGGGGAAGAAGGAAGGTTGGGGGCAGAGACTGGGAAGGGAGGAGGGAGGGAGGGAAAACTTGGGTTGGGATATAATCTATTCGAGAAAAACCTGCCTGCAGCTTTGATTTTCCACAATCTCACACATTTCTGATCTGCTTTTTAAAATGGGATTGTAAAACACAAGAGCTATTTTTATGCAAAAAAGTTTCCTTTTTACTGATTACTCTGGCATTTCTTGCAGATATTTTTAGTAGCTGACAGAGAACAAAGTACTTTGAGTGCTACTTGCCATAAAGAAGCACTATATACACCTTTACCTAATTGTTTGTTTTTATTCTTTTTTGAGAGAGGGTCTCACTATCTAGTCCAGGTTAACTGGGAACTCACTATGTATTCTAGGCTAGCCTGGAACTTGCTGTGATCCTCCTGCCTCAGCCTTCTATGAGCTAGAGTTACAGGTATGTGCCTGTAACTGAATTTTTTAAATAAATAAGAACATAATGGGCAATTCCTTCTCCTTGTCTCTTCTCTCTTTCATCCCCTCCTTCTCATTCTCTCTTCTTCAATAGGGTTTTACTGTGTAGCTGAGGCTGCCCTTGAACCCATGATTCTTCTGCCTCACTTTCCCAAGTACTGGGTAATAGGTACGCACTTACCCAACTTCTCACCATGAAATTCTAACTTGTATCTTTGAAGTTACTGCAATGGTGGTAAAGTCTGGAATGATCTCCCTAGAAAGTCTCTCGACAACGCAGGCTAAGCATCCTTTGTCTGAAGTACTAGAATTTTTTTTTTTCAGATTTGGAATTATATGTTTATACATAAAGAGATATCTTTGGGACCACAGGAATCCAAATGTGAAATTCATTTATGTTTTATCTACACCTGATAAATGTAGTCACACCGATTAATGCTCAAAGTTTTCAGTTTGGGCCATTTCAGATTTTGATTCACAGTTTGGGGTTAGAGATGCCCAAGCTGTTTCTTATTTCTACAATGAAGTGAGGCTGGCTGGTAGCCATTATGACCTGTGTTTCTTTGCTTCCTCATGCAGTACAAGCATTAAGTATGCACATGCAGGAGAGACAGATGGCTCCAGACTCCTGGTCGTCTGTGACGTTGCCCTGGGAAAGTGTGTGAACTTATTCAAGAAGGACTTTTCCTTAACTGAGGCGCCACCGGGCTATGACAGTGTGCATGGAGTTTCGGAAACCGCCTCTGTCCCCACGGACTTTCAGGTATTTTATTTTGGGGACACACACAGCCCCAGGGTTATGAGTCAGTGGTCAAGCCCTCACCTAGCACTTTAAAAAAAAATCAAACAGTAAACAAACAAGAAAAAAGCCAAAACATGCAAAATGGGCTCAAGTGTACAAAGGCCAGCCCCAGAGGCTTGTGTTCGTTTCCATTAATTATGTGTTCACGGGAGGCATGCTGTCGTCTTTGCTAACTAGCACATACGAGAGTCTGCTTCTCTGGGAGCTTTTGGCTGATCTTCTCTTCATTTGTTCTCTCCTGTCAATTCCCATTTGCTCTAGGATGATGAGTTTGTTGTATATAAAACCAATCAAGTTAAAATGAAATACATTGTTAAATTTTGCATTCCTGGAGATCAAATAAAGGAATTCCATCCTCATGAAAATACTGAATTGGAGGAGCCTTGTGCTGAGCTCTCCAGTGTTCCAGGGGCTGAAGGTAAGGCGGCTTCTTTTCTTATTTCTTTTTTTGGTTTCTGGAGACAAGGTTTCTCTGTGTAGCGCCAGCTGTTCCTGAAACAGACTATGTAGACCCAGCTGGCCTTGAACGCACAGAGATCTGCCTGACTCTACCTCCCAAGTCCTGGGATTAAAGCCTTGCGTTACTGACTAGCAAGACAAGTTTCTTGAGTACTGTTTTATGATAATATAAAACTGAAATATATATTTTTTCAAAAGCATTTACAATCATGTTTGGTAGTAGCATCTATAACCTCCTATTTCATATCTCTTTCATCTTGAACATATAAAAAACCAAAATGCTTAAGAAAAATCCTGTGTTTTGTTTGTCACCAGCTGTGGAAGGTGACTTGTTCTTTAGGGTGCAATTCATTTTCGGGGTCTCTATTTCTTGTTGCTATAGCAAAACACTAGGAATGTTATAAAGAATAAAATGTTTGTAATATTTACGTGGGGGGATCAGAAAACAACTTGCAAAAGTTTTTCTCTTTTCACCTGTGGGCCCTGGGGATTTGAACTCAAGTCTTTAAACGTGCAGGTGCTTTTACCAACTGAGCCATCTTGTTAGCCTGAGAAAACATTTGTAAAGTATGTGTGGTAGTGTTGGCCTATGATCCAAGCACTTAGGAGGCCAAGGCAGAAGGATCTAGAGTTCCAGACTATCTCAGAACAAACCAAAACAGACAAAAGGACTTGTCTAGCTTACAATTTCAGAGGTTCAGGAGCCTGATGCTGCCTTCAGTTGGGCTCTGATATGGATCTCAAGGTAGATGGTTTCACAACAGAACCATGGGCAAGAAGGAGAGATCACATCATGAGATAGTCAGCCAGAGTACAAGCACACACCCACAGGTCCTTCTTCATAACTGTCCTCCCAGAGGCTCCACCAAGCAGCTGCGGACTGAAACAGATGCAGACACCCACAGCCAAACATTGGATGGAGCTTGGGAATGCTTATGGATTGAGGACCCTGAAGGGGTTAGGAACTCCACTAAAAGACAAACAGAGTCAACTAACCTGGACCCTTGGGGCTCTCTGAGACTGAATCACCAACCAAAGAGCATATATGGGCTGGAACTAGTGCCCCCCCCCATATATATAGCAGATATTCAGCTTGGTCTTCATGTGGTTCCTGGGTCCCAAACAACTGGAGTTGGGGGCTGTCCCTAAAGCTGTTACCTGTCTGTAGAATACGTTCCCCTAACTGGGCTGCTTTGTCTGTCCTCTGTGCAAGAGAATGTACCTAGCCCTGCAGAGACTTGATGTCCTAGGGTGGGGGTTAGGTGTTAGGTTAGGTGTTCCATTAATTTCCATTAATTAATTAATGGAAAGTTTTCATCCACCCTTCAACATCACTTGGTGATGTTAGTCATCATCCTGGTGACTAAGCTTCTGACACATGAACCTTTGGGAGATGAACTATGACCCAGCCATGACACCCATGGAACTAGGTCAGAGTTCAGTAGTACTGTAAAGGTGGGTGGAATAAGCACAAGACGCAGCTGTAGTCAAGAAGCTGTGTGTGACTGTAACTACTGCTCGGCAGGCTATGTCATCTTGGACCCTGACCCCTCAGGCAGATACGAGAATGTGTCCTTGTTTTTACGTGTTGCTGTAAGGACTGAGTGAGAAAAGAGAAAGGGTCCCACAAACTGTGATGCACACTAATGTGAAATAGCAGAAAACATAAGCTTCCTGCAGACATGGCCCCAGCTCTTACAGTATCACCTAATAAGACAATAACAACATATCAGAGAGCAGCCATGATGATACATGCTTATAATGCCAGCGCTTGGGAGCCTAGGAAGGACACTTGTCATAAAGTTGAGCCTGCCAGGGCTACATAGCAAGACCGCCTAACAGTATGCCACCCCCCAAAGCTAGCACTTTTATTGATGACTGGTTTTGTTTTCATGTGTTCCTATTGTGATGCTAAGGACCACTCCAGGTTCTTGTGCCTGCTGAACAAAAACTCTACCACTGGACCACATCCATAGTACTTTATTTTTATTTATCTTTTCCTGTGTTGAGGATCGAGCTAAAAGCCTCACCCATGTTAGGCTAGTGCTCTGTTACTGAGTTACGGCCCAGCCCGGTTACTAAATTTTGACACCACGTTTCTCATGTTGCCCAGGCTGCCCTTGCAGTCGCTGTATAATCCCAGCAGACTTTGAGCTTTCACTTCTCCTCCCTTAGGCTCACCAACATCTATAACAGGTCTATACTGTCTTAATTAGGGTTCCTACTGCTGTGATGAAACACTGTGACCCAAGTGACTCGGGGATAAAAGGGTTTATTTCATATCAGTCCATCATCAGAAGCAGTGAGGGCAGGAGCTCCCACAGGGCAGGAGCCTGGAGGCAGGAGCTGACATGGAGGGGTGCTGCTTCCTGACTTGTTCCTCATGTCTTGCTCAGCCTGCTTTCTTATAGACCCCAGGACATATGTTGACTTATCCCTGCAAGTATTTAGTTTTGTTTGTTTGTTTGTTTTTGTTTGTTTGTTTTTGTTTGTTTGTTTTTTGAGACAGGGTTTCTCTGTGTAGCCCTGGCTGTCCTGGAACTCACTCTGTAGACCAGGCTGGCCTCGAACTCAGAAATCCGCCTGCCTCTGCCTCCCAAGCACTGGGATTAAAGGCATGCGCCACCACTGCCTGGCTTTTGTTTTGTTTTGTTTTTGTTTTTGTTTTCAAGTATTTTATTAAGAATTTTTTGTGACTATATCCATTAGGGAGATGGGTTTACAGTTTTCTTTGTTGTTGATAATACAGTTCATGAGAAGAATTTGTTAATATTTTCCCTTTCCTATTTTTATAGAACAGTTTGAGAGGCATTGCTGTTTGTCTTTCTTTGAAGGTCTGGTGAATTCAGCAGTGGAGACAACTAGGCCTGAACTTTTTAAGTTATGAGTTTTTTGNATTCTTTACTTCTTTTTAGAGATCTCCTTAAATTATTTATCTAATCTTGGTTTGAATTTGGAAAATCAGGATCTGGAGAGATAGTTCAGTGGTTAAGAGCACCATCCAGAGGACCCAGGTTCTATTCTAAGTACTCACATGGAAGCTCACAACCACCTGTAACTGTAGTCTAGAGGATTCAAAGCTCTTTCTGGCCTCTGCCAACCAGGAACACAAATGGACAGGTATAGACACACAAACAGACAAAATACCCATACACATAAGATAAAATTTTCTTTAAAATTTGGTAGGTTATATACATCTAGAAATTCATTCATTCCTTTTAGGTTTCTTCAAATTTAGTGGCATGTATTTTTAAGGTATATCCTAGTGACTCTGAATTCTGTTAGTAGACTCATAATGGCTCTTTTATCACTAACTTTATTAATTTGAATTTTTCTATCTTCTGGTTAGTTTATCTATCTTAATAAAGATAGAAAAAAATGAAAGGATTCCGTGTTTCCTACCTTATTACATACAGTGGGAGAGAGCTGTAAGGCAGAAGGCTGGATAGATGCCTGAGTGCTTACCAGCCCTGGCTACTCCTCCAGAGGATCTGGATTCAATTCCTAGCATCTATGTGGCAGCTCACAGCCATCTGTGACTCCAGTTTCAGAGAATCCTACACCCTCTTCCGGCTTCTGTGGGCTTCAGGAACATACTTGGTACATAGACATAAATGTAGGCAAGAAATGCATATAAAATAAAATTTTTTTAATAATTTAAAAATGGAAACAACACAGAAAATCAATGAAACTAAGAGTTGGTTCTTTGAAAAGAAATAAGATCCGGGTACTATTTTGATCTCTAACACAAATAAATAAATAAATAAATAAATCTTTTAAAAGTTACTGTGTGTGCACACATGTGTAGATCAGAAGACAGCCTGTAATAAGTAGTTCTTTCCTTCCATATGGGACCTAGGAATCAAACTCAAGTTACAGGCTTGAGAGAGCAAGTACCTTTATTCAGTAAGCTATCTCACCAGCCCCCAAAAAATAATAATTTTTTTTTTTTTGGTTTTTCGAGACAGGGTTTCTCGGTATAGCCCTGGCTGTCCTGGAACTCACTTTGTAGACCAGGCTAGCCTCAAACTTAGAAATCCGCTTGCTTTTGAGAATGCTTTCATCATTGGATTTACTTTTCATAATTGGATATTAAAAATTACAGTGGCTCTGAATGTGGCTCATTTGGTAGAGTTGGGTGTGGCTCATTTGGTAGAGATGGGTGTGGCTCATTTGGTAGAGTTGGCTGTGGCTCAGTTGGTAGAGTTGGCTGTGGCTCAGTTGGTAGAGTTGGCTGTGGCTCAGTTGGTAGAGTTGGGTGTGGCTCAGTTGGTAGAGTTGGCTGTGGCTCATTTGGTAGAGTTCAGTGTGGCTCAGTTAGTAGAGTGCTTGCTTTGTGTACATGAAGCCCCAGGTTCAATCTTCAACTGCCACAACAAAAGCAAAACTACAAAACAAAAACCAAATTATAAAGCAACAGCTAGAGGTGATAGCACATAGCTCTAATCCCAGCTCTTGTGCTGCCAAGACGGGCAGCTTTCCATCTGAGAGTGGATCAGGCAAGCTACACAGAGAGATCTTATCTTAAACAAAAAACTCATCCAATACTATGAGTGTAATATTATTTTTCCATCTTTGCCAAAATATAATGTCTCAATAATAGAGCAGGTAATAAGGATGACGACGATGAAGATGGAGCCATGATTGTTTTGAAGCTGACATGTGTTTGTAACTTGCAGATTTCCAGTTACCAGACATCAAGCCTTTCGCAAACGTCAAAGCCGGCCTTCAGGATGCATCTGCAAATTCTGTCCCTCTCGACAGTGTTCACATCAAAGGAAGAGTAATAGACTTCGTAGCCCAGGTATATACCTTCTGTGGCTTTATGGCACACAATTAAATGAATTTAAGTCATAAATAAGAATCTGGTTGCAGTCATATCAACTAAATGAGATACATATGTCGCTTGTCTAAGGAATAAATGGCAGGGAAAAAATTTAAATTAAGTACTTAGTACAAACACATGTTATTTTCCCCAAATATTCTCTCTGTAGTTGGTTGACTCCATCATGGAGCTAGCATCCATAGACATAGAAGACCAATTATATATTACTCTAAAATCTACTCATTAAATTCATCTCTCATTTACATTTTTAGCTTATCATGATTTATTGAGACATGGCCCCATCACAGGGCCAGGAATGTCTGTATTCCAGAAGTTCCCAACCATGTGACACCTGGGAGGTAGCAAAAAAAATTCTTATCATGACAGGGTTTTTTGACTCCTTCTGAAGTGAGGCACATATAACTACCTAAATAACTGGGTCTTATGGCTGTGACTGTGGAGGACATGTTGGAATGTAAGGGGTTAAACTGTCATCGGTGGTTCATGCGTGTAATCCCAGCACTTGGGAAGGGAAGGAAGGCAGGAGAACCCAGAGTTCAAGGTCAACTTCCATACATGTTCATGTGGCCCTGTCTCATAAAAGCAAAACAAAACAAAATAAACATGTTAGGATTCTGAAGTGAATATGTATAATTCTTTTCATTAGTTGTTCTTGTAAATGTTCCATGTCATTTTATCAATTATATGAGATTTTTTTCCCTCCTTTTGCAGGTCATTGTTTTTCAGACATACACAAATCAAAGCCACGTGCCTATTGAGGCAAAATATATCTTCCCATTGGATGACAAAGCAGCCGTGTGTGGCTTCGAGGCGTTCATCAATGGGAAGCACATTGTGGGAGAGGTGAGGAGGAAGGGTGTGGAGTCCTCAGCTACCCAAACCGCCATTACCCAAGTACAGCCGGCCTCCACTCACAGGTCCTCTGAAGCCAACCGCTGCCTCTCCCTGATGTACAGACCTCATCAGACCTCACACAGTCGCCCTCCATCGATGGCTACCCCTACAGTCCTCTCCACTTTTGTCCAAAGTCTTTGTTTAGGCAATTTAAACATAGAAAGTTATTTCCTTTTGTCTTTCTTTTCACAGATTTTTTTGTTGTGTTTTTATTTGTGTGTGCATGCATGCATGCATGCACATAAGCCATGGCCTGTGTGTGAAGGTCAGAGGACAACTTCAGGAGTCATATGTGGATCCCTGGGATCAAATTGACACCATTAGGCTCGATGGCACATGCCTTTACCTGCAGAGCTGTCTCAGTCGCCATGAAGGAAGTTATTTCAGTGTCCAAGGTTTCAGAGACAAAGGAGGGCACAGTGACATAGGCCTGCCATACTAGCGCTCAGGAGGTTATGGCAAGGGTCTGAAGTCAGTCTTGCTGTATAGTGAATGATAACCAGTCTGGGTAACATGGTTGAATCCAGGCACAGTTGAAAGTTGATGAAGCATGCATATGTGTCACATTTATATAACATACACACATACGTATCATTTTTTTAAGATCAGGGTTCATTGTGTGGCCCAGGCTGACCTCACACTTTGGAGCCTTGGTTAACTTTGAACTTGCAACAGTCCTGTGCCAGCCTCTGAATGTTGGGATTAAAAACATGCAGTACCACATCCAGCTTCATACATAACTCTTATATAAATTTTCAAAATGTATCCTGCCTCTCTGAAGTGAACTCTCTCAGAAAAACAAAACCAAAACAAACAAAAAAAAAAACCCTACTCAAAAAAGTAATAGAAGCTAGCTGTGAAGCCACAGGTATAGTGCACTCACTCACTTAACATCCACAGCCCCGACTCAACCCTACAGACTAGCCTGCAGTACACAACTTAAAGCCTAGCATGCAAGAGGTAGGAGCAGGCAGATCTCTGTGAGTTCAAGGCCAGCCTGTTGTACACAGTGAGTTCCAGGTCTACCAAGGCTACATAGTAAGACCCTGTCTCAAAAACAACAACAATAATGAGAAGAGGAATCACTACTTTAAAAATAATAAATGAGGGGGGCTGGCGAGATGGCTCAGTGGTTAAGAGCACCGACTGCTCTTCCGAAGGTTCAGAGTTCAAATCCCAGCAACCACATGGTGGCTCACAACCATCTGTAATGAAATCTGATGCCCTCTTCTGGTGTGTCTGAAGACAGCTACAGTGTACTTACATATTATAAATAAATAAATCTTTAAAAAAAATAATAAAAATAAATGAAATAAACATTCTGGTTGTGTCTAACGTAAAGTTCCAAACTTTTCATTTTCAACTGCTGACTTGAATCTGGTCCTAGCATGAGGAGGAGTCTCTCTAGTCGGCCTTTTCAGTCCAGATTTTTACTTGGCAGGATCCTCTTATATAAATTTTTGCTCATCTAGACTTAGTTTCCTGGCTTTTTCTGGGCTTTAATAAATACTGGTGTCATTTCCCTAATTAAAGACTGAAGTCACTCTTCCTATAACAAGCAGTTTAAAAATCTTTCCCAAAGTAGAGCACGGCACCTCACCTGCCATCTCAGCAGGAGGATTGTTGCAAGCTCCAGGCCAGCCTGGGGTACATGGTGAGTTCAAGGCCAGCCTGGGGTACATGGTGAGCTCAAGGCCAGCCTGGGGTACATGGTGAGTTCCAGGCCAGCCTAGGGTACATGGTGAATTCCAGGCCAGTCTAGGGCAGAGAAAGACCTGGCCTCAAAAAATCAAAACCAACATAATCATCATGATAATTGTCTTTTTCAGATAAAGGAGAAGGAAGAGGCCCGGCAGGAATACCGAGAGGCTGTCAGCCAAGGCCATGGTGCTTACTTGATGGACCAGGACACTCCGGTACAGCTTGTCACTCACTCTGTAGCCCGTGCATTATGGGAAATGATTTGCAATAAGAAACCATAGTAGAAAGCCGGGTGTGGTGGCGCACGCCTTTAATCCCAGCACTCGGGAGGCAGAGGCAGGTGGATTTCTGAGTTCGAGGCCAGCCTGGTCTACAAAGTGAGTTCCAGGACAGCCAGGGCTATACAGAGAAACCCTGTCTCAAAAAACCAAAAAAAAAAAAAAAGAAAGAAACCATAGTAGAAGCCAAGATCATTTACAGTACTCTGGGCTTATGAGATTTCTCTTAAATGTCACACGTGGCGGCATACACCATAATCTCAGCCCTTGAGAGGTAGAGGCAGGAGAGTTGCTGCAAGTTCAAGGCCCATCTGTTGTTCTACACAGTGAGCTCTAGGCTGTCATAGCTTCCTAGCAAGACCTTGTCTCAAACACAGGAATGAAAACCCCTTAGGAGTACAGGAGGCCAAGCCAGCCATACCCATGTGCATTGTCTAAAGAAGGAAATGAAGTCGCTGTTGTGTGAAGTAGAAGAGCTGGTAATGCCACCAGGCACTCGGCTGCCAGGCTGATAAGAGAACACACACATCGCGAGTACACAGTCTTCCGCTGTAAAGTGTCTTTTTCCCATGCTCCCGTCATGGCCCAGTCCTCGGGTCAGTCAACGGGGTCTACTAGAGAGAGAGTGGGGACTGAGGAGCAAGAGACTCGAAGAGTGGAGACAAAACTGTCTGCTCAAGTCTTGAGTCTCAAGTTTTGTTTATTGGAAGGCAATGATAGGCACTCACTGGGGAGTGCAGCTGGAGACACTTAACCACAGGTCCAGGATGGATAGGAGAAAAACAAGATGTTATCAGTGTGTTCAGCTGTGGTGGGCTTCTTGCAAAAACATCATGTTAGGAAAACAAGTCTCTCGTCAGGGTGGAAAAGTACCACCTGTAAGTAAATAGCCTGAGATGGCTGCAGAGATGGTAGCCGCTTTCTGCTAGGAGTTGGCTCCCAACATTCCCAGATCTAATCTCTCCTATCAGTATGTCCACCTTTCACCAAGTCGTAACACAGAAGGCATCTCTGTAAGGTCTTTTAGAAATCCAGAGTTTGGTTGAAGGAAGAACATGTTACTGTGGATCTAAGGGATAACTTGCTTTAATTGTTTACACTTAGTGTGTGTGCACACACACACCACATTATGCATGTAGAAGTCAAAGCACAACTTCCTAGAGTTGATTCTCTCCTTCTAGCTGTGGGTCCAGGAAACCGAACTCAGGTCGTCAGCCTGGTGGCTGTGCCTTTACCTGCTGAGCCATCTCATCAGCCCATTCCAGGGCTCCTATCCACACACTTAAAGGATTGGCACTATGAATTTTAATATTTGCCCCTTCATTGTTTTTGGTTTTTTCTACAGATAGAGATACTTAATATCAGAAGCAAATAATTTAAGGCTGGTGAGATGGCTTAGTAGGTTAGGCTTGATATCCTGAGTTGGATCCCCAAAACCCATGTAAAGGTAGCATGAGAAAATGGATTTCACAAAGTTGTCCTCTGACCTTCACATACATACATGGAAGGCAAAGCTCATAGACACATACATATCCATGCACACGCATGATCACATTCACACACACTGCATGCTCACACTCATACCTAATACACATAAATTATACACACACATAGACACCTGCACACTCATGCTTCATGCATACACACACTCAATAGGTTTAAAAACAAACAGAATAGTAATAACTTAACACTTAAGCCTAAGTTAATCATTGATTGTCTACTCTACTAATCCAAATGTGCTAAATTTTCATCAGAGAGGTGGAATGGCCGGTGTAGGTGGAGATATTGAGATGAGCTCTTTACATAGCAGGAAAGAGGTAGATCTAAATATTCTAGATATATCTAGAACTGAGCGCATAATGTTACAGAATTAACATGCCTTCCCAGTGAGAAATCAGTCCAGCATTAGACATAAGTAAGGAAGAACTCTTCAGTAATGTGCACAACTGATTCTGGCTAATGTACAAAAGGGAGCCAGCCTGGAACAGAAGCCCATATCAGCTCATGTACTTTCACAGAGTCAGAAATTCCAAGGTTTTCTTGTTAGAACAAATGGGGATATTTGCAATGGAAAATACTGTCTTTAGGCTGCTTCCCCCAAGCAGCCACTAACCAGGGTTGCCCTGTTTGCCTGGCAGAATTATGCTCTACCTGATAATAAGAGGGCCAGGGCTGCTGCTTTAGCTAAGTTCTACTTTGTGGGACTTCATATTTCCTGAACAGTCTTAGTAGATGCTTTAGGAGTCAATTTGTTAGTCTCAGTCTTTCCTGTATCAGTAGCACAGGCCTCAGAGGGCTGGCATGAAGCTCTGGGTTGTGACAGCAACACACCTGTGAATCTCAGCACTCATGAAACAGAAGCAGAGGGATCAGAAATTCAAGGTCGGGGCTGGAGAGATGGCTCAGTGGTTAAGAGCACCGTCTGCTCTTCCGAAAGGTCCTGAGTTCAAATCCCAGCAACCACATGGTGGCTCACAACCATCCGCAATGAGATCTGATGCCCTCTTCTGGTGCATCTGAAGACAGCTACAGTGTACTTAGATATAATAATAAATAAATCTTTAAAAAAAAAAAGAAGAAGAAGTTCAAGGTCATCCTTGGCTATATAGTGAGAGTGAGGCAAGTTTAGGATATATGAGACTCTGAAAGGAGGGAATGGAAGAAAGGAGGAGAAGAGGGGAAAGAATGAAAGATGTGTTTCTGTCTTAGCTGCTCATTAGATTGCCAGCTTCTACAACAATTATCAATATTCCATTCAAAGAATGTTAAGTACTTTTAAAGTACAATTTTAAATTTAAATTTAAAGGGTTTTAATGAGTAGATTAAACATAGTACAAGTTTAGAGAATGCTGCTTTCTGCAGCCACTGGGGAGCTAGTGCCAACTGTCATTAAGACCAGAGAAGTCACAGGTCCTTCCAAGAAGGGGTTTCATGGAGACACGCATGTGTTACAGTGTTTGCACCTGCAGGTCCCTCGAGCAACTTTCTCAGTGGCCAGCCTCTCCTCTTGCTTCTCGCAGATGTCACCCTGTCCCCATTACTAATGAATTGTTCCCGAGTTCCCCTTTATACTAGTAATGGTATATCACCATTTTCTTGGGAAAAACTTGACTGATTGTCATTGATCACTTTAGTAATACAAAGGATTAACTAGCAAAGAGTGGACATGCTTTGGAGCAGCTGTTTGTATTTCAGGATGTTTTCACTGTAAGTGTTGGAAACTTACCCCCTCGGGCTAAAGTTCTCATCAAAATCACCTACATCACGGAACTCAGCATCCAAAGTCCTGTGGCCATCTTCTTCATCCCTGGCACTGTAGCACCCTGGCAACAGGACAAGGCGTTGAATGAGAACCTTCAGGTGGGTGTGCTTAACATGAGATTGATGGAAGCCAGGTGGCGCATGCCTTTAGTCCCAGCACTTGGGAGGCTGAGGTGGGCAGATCTCTGTGAGTTAAAAGTCAGCCTGGACTACGTAGTGAGTTCCAGGACAGCCAGGGCACCATAGTAAGACTCTGTCCCAAAAAAACCAAAAGTAAAATAAAGGGAAGGATGCTGGCGAGATGGCTCAGTGGTTAAGAGCACTTACTGCTCTTGCAGAGGGCCAACACCCTCTAATTCTAGCTCCAGAAGATTCATCGCCCACTTCTGGCCTGCTCAGGGACTGCACACATGCACCTAGTACACACATACATGCATGTAAAACATCCATACACATAAAATCTAAAAAATAAAGAAATCTTTATGGTAATTGTCAGAGGTGTCCCTGACATCAGTTGAATTTTAGAAGTTAATGTCATCTCCTGGCACAATGCTGTGTGTCTTACTGCTTGGAAACAAGACTGCCTGTCTTGATGGCTGTCAGCTATGCCTGGCTGAGATCACCTTAGTACCCTAAAGCTCAGTGGAAATTCTATTATTCACATACACTTTTCTTCTAACAGGATACAGTGGAGACAATTCGTATAAAGGAAATTGGAACAGAGCAAAGGTTAGTACCTAGAATATAAATCCTGTGGATTAACCTCTCCAATGGGCATTGACTTTATAACATAACTTCTCATTTGCAGTTGTTAGAAATGCTGGAGTATAGTTGGGTGCTAGAAAGCTTACTTGTGTGCATGGAGCTCTGGTTTTGATTCTCAGGGCTGCAAAGAAAGAAGATTGTTTGAAACAACTACAAGTGGAGATTTAAGACCTTGGACTAATATGACCTCTTCTTTGTCCATAGCTTCTCCCTGGCTATGTCCATTGAGATGCCCTACATGATTGAATTCATTTCCAGTGACACACATGAACTGAGACAAAAGGTCAGTGAATCGCTTGCTTTCCGAAGAGCTCTTCACTTCCCATTGATTTTATTGTATCAAAACTATGTGCACGTGGGATAAAGGTGAACTAATGTATAATGCACACCAGCTTCAACAAACAGCAGTCAGTGCCTCTCGCTCCTCCACAGGTCAGAGTCCGTGTGTCACTTTGGATGTTTGAGCAGTTTCTCTGCTGTTGCCCCAGGGTTTTAAATTATCATTTTCACCATTTTGTCTTGATTGGTCTGCTTATGTGGGGATGGATGTAGCTCAGTTGTATCGTGTTTGCCCAGCATGTCTGAAGCCCTGGCTTTGATCCTCACTATTGGGGGAGGAGGAGGTTGCCTTTTGGTGTCCTGTTTTGATAGGAGTATGTAAAGAGTGTTTAATTAAGCCAATGAAAAGACTTATATTTATTTTCATGTGAGGAGTATTTGCCTCCATGCATGTATTTGCACCACCTGTGTGCCTGGCACCCACTCTGACCTGAAGATAGCATTGGATTCCCTAGAACTGGACTTACAGATAGCTGTGAGCCTCCATGTGGGTTCTGGAAACCAAACCCAGGCCCTCTGCAACAGTGGTAACTGCGCTTAACGATTGAGCCATCTTTGCAACACTGATGCTTTAATTTTAACCTCTATATAGTATTTACTTTAAAAAGTTAGGGTTTCATTGCTGTGAAGAAACACCATGATCAAGGCAACTCTTTTAAGGGACAACATTTAATTGGGGCTGGCTTACAGGTTCAGAGATTCAGCCCATTATCATCAAGGCAGGAGCATGGCAGCATCTAGGCAGGCATGGCGCTGGAGGAGCTGAGAATTTTACATCTTGTTCTGAAGGCAAGCAGGAGAAGACTGTCTTGTAAGCAGCTAGGAGAAGGTCTCAAAGCTGACCCATACAGTGACACACTTCCTCCAACAAGGCCACGCCTAATAGTGCCACTTCCTGGGCCAAGCACATTTAAACCACCACAGCTAGGGATAGAACCTTGAACTTGATATGTACCCAAGGCTAACCTTGAGCTGCTGAGCCTCCTGCTTCAGCTTCCCAAAGCTGGAATTCTGTGCCCCTTTACTGGCCAGTGGAGGTGCACACCTTTAATCCCAGAACTCAGGAGGCAGAGGCAGGTGGATCTCAGGGTTCCAGGTCTACAAAGTGAGTTCCAGGACAGCCAGGGCTATGTAGAGAAACCTTGCCTGGAAGAAAAAGAAAAAAGTAAAAGTGTTGTGTTCCTCCAGGCCTGGCTTGAAATAGGTTTAATATTTTGTCTTGTTTCCTATGTTCTGTCTCCTGAGTCTCTCTCCCCACACTTGTTCTTTCTGTTTGTTTATTGTCTCCATAGCTCGTTTTATAGGTTTTTCTCCCAAATGTCAGAAGTGTGGGTGAATCTTTGTATTCATCCTTCAGATTATGATGCAAGAATACAGTCAGTTGGAACCAGGGCATTTGCAGGGGATGAATGAATGTTTAGATGTCGACTTATCTTTCTCTCCCCTAAATGAAGCAATCCTGTACTCTGGGCTTCATCAGCCTAGAGCTTTCAAGTCTGGGCTCTATTTGGCCGAATTTCCTCAGTAATAAAGTGTAGTTTCAAGATGCTCTTCCTCCCCGTTAAGAGGAAGCAGAGTCTAGAATGGGTGGGGTCTGCAGGATGCTGTTTGGCTGTGAGTGAGGTGGGGGTGGGGCAGATTTCAGCTGAGGTGATACCCAGTGGAACAGCACTCTTAGATAGTCTTCAGTGAGACCGCTTATGCACATACACCTCACTTGGGGTGAACAAAAGCTGTATGTGAACCTTGGAGCATGGGAAGTGGTTTTCTGGCTGGAGCTGAGTTCCAGGAATCCCGGGTACTAGCTGGGCAGGATCTTACTCTGAAAGAGGATGCTATAGGATTGCCAGGGGCCACGCCACGATCTTCTTCAGGTGGAAGGTGTAGGTGTTCGTCTCCCCAGAGAAGGAAGCCCTGTTAGGAAAGGGAGTCCTCCAGTTTGTGCTGAGCTCAGAAGAGCTCTCTGACATGGTACACTGCCACCTTAAGTAGCAGGCTTTCCCAACAATAAAGTTCCCATTTTCTTTAGGGGGAAATGAAGCATAACTGGCGCTCACTGCTTGGTTTTCCTGGGTTGGGAGGCTCCTGGGACCTGAGCATTTGGCACACAATCTGTTCACTTACCTGTTTTCTCTGTAACTTGCGACTCCAGGCTCCACTCTTGAGAGCTAATGAGCACACTGCTGGTGTCTGTCTCACTTGGGGAGCAGTCGTTTGGCTGAGTCACCTACAACTTCACAGTTATTCATCCTCCTAAGACATATTAACAGCTTTCTGTGCTGCTGTTCCCAGTCTGCTTGTGGCCTCGCATTGATTCTCTTTCACTGTGAGATCTTAGTTTTTCTCGGCAGTGGAAGTCAGTGCCTGGGTTTAACTGTTTGAGAACAAGTCCTCCTCACTGGCTACCATCATCACAATTAGTCTCACAACTCTGTGGCTTAAAACATCAAGCAGTTTTTATTCTCAGGTTGATGTGGCTTGGTTGGGACAAGATGGTCTAGGACCACCTGCTCACACAGGGCTGCTGGCCTGTGTCAGTTTGTATGGCCACTGTGTGCTTGGATAGCCCAGGACACTCAGGTAGTAAGTTTAGTTTCTTTAAAACAAAGAAATATTGTAAGAGTAGGTTTTTGTTTTAATCCCAGGTGTGTGATATGGGGATCCTTGAGACTGTCCACAGCAGCTGACTGTGATTTGTCTCATGCTCTAGAAACAGCATGGTTTTGCCAGCGACAGATAGTTTCTGAGATTACGTGATATTTGGACTTCTGGGGACTTTTCAGAAGGGATGTAAATGCTAGGGCCTCAAGAGGCTTGGGTTGTTGATTGTAGGTTGTTGGTTGCCATTGGTCTCATGTTTAAAAAAAAAAAGAAATACAAAATTAGATATCCTGACAGCAAAGAGAAAACTTGCACCAAGGAACTGCCCCTAATCATCAGAAGGCAGACAACAATAACATCGCCCCCTTCCTACCCTGACTTCATTTGGAAATTTCTTTCCCTCTATCCTGCTTCCTCACCTACCTAAAAAAGTCTCCTACCCAAAGTCCGCCCCATGTTCATGTGGTGGTGGGAGAGCCCCTGTCAGCAGTAAGTCACAGCCAGCCGTACGGCACGCTGTCGTCTCCTGCTAGCATCACATGTGCCTGTGCTATTATTGATCAAAGGTAGTCACATGGTCAGCCCCGTTGGTGAGCTGATAGACGCCATTCCCAAGTGAGGGGTGCTCCTTAAGTCCCTGCAAAAGGGTTAATGTCCTGGAGCACAGAGCCTTGTGGTCATTTTACAGTGTTGTCGTCATTGTTTTAACTTATCTACATCTTCAAAAGTCGTTTTATACTTATGTATACATACCTTAAAAACAAAGTGTAATTCCAAAGCATCTCATGAATGTTAGGCTTTATTATTTCAGGTTCTGCTTGTGTAGTGTGCTTTCTGCTATATCCAGATAAATATGCAGATCTATAATCTTTAGATGCAGAAGTAAATGTCTCAAACTTAACTAGATTTGTCGTATACATCAACTGTAGAGTTTCAGGGAGGTAACCAATATGATAGTGGCCATTCATATTTTTGGATGTAGTACTGCAGTGTTGATTCGTAATGGAGTCACGTAAATAAAGCAAGTGCTTGCCACTCGTCGTGGGGCGGCACAGACAGACAGGCAGGATGCTGCTACCCCCCACTCATCGTGGGGTGGCACAGACAGGCAGGCAGGATGCTGCTACCCCTTGTTGACTTCGTTGTGTGCTTGTTTTGGTTGCAGAGCACAGACTGTAAAGCTGTGATTAGCACTGTGGAAGGCAGCTCCTTGGACAGCGCTGGATTTTCTCTCCACATTGGTTTGCGTGATGCGTATCTCCCAAGAATGTGGGTTGAAAAACATCCAGAAAAAGAAAGCGAGGTATGTTCCTTCTTACCTGGGAGTAGGAAACACTGCCAGATGTGGCAGTTCACTTAGAGAAGCTGAGGCAGGAGAATGACCACTAGTTTAAGGCATGCCTTGGTGACATAGTAAGAAAACACCAGCATACATATATACATACACACACACACACACACACACACACACACACACACACATATACATGAAATAGCTGGACAAAGTTATTGCCAGAGTGTCTCCACTAGCCAGCTTCTAATAATGACACAAAGACTAATTATTTATTTATGAATTCTTTGGCTGAGGCTGGCTGCCTCTCAGCTAGCTCATACAACTTCAGTTAACCCATTTATTCTAATCTGTGTTCTGTCATGTCGCCCATTACCTCTTATTCAGTACCAGCACCAGTTCCTTCCTCTGTGTCTGGCTGGTGAATCCCCCACCTGATTCTTCCAGAGTTCCCAGAGATGAAGTCCGGCCTTTTACTTCCTACCTCATTTCCTGTTGGCTCTTTATTAAATCAATCAGAGGTGATGGAGAAGAATGTTTATGAAACACTGAGACAGTTGATGCTTCACAAAAATAATAATGCCAAAGTCTGGATGGCATGCTGATACAGAAATCAACATTTGAAATAATGCAAAGACAAGCTTTACACAGTGCACAAGAAGATTATCCCAACACACAGTGCCTCGTGCCTATCAACCCCTGGCCTTGGGAAGTAGAGGCAAAGGGATATCAAGAGTTAATGTCATCCTTACGTCAAAATTTAAGACCAGCATGTGCTCTATAAGAACCTGTCTCAAAAATATAATAATATTAATAGAAAAAACTTACCTATTGGGGAAAAAGTATTAATAAATACGCTATTGAATTTGAAAGTTCATTTTTTTTGAAACAGGGCCTTTCCTTGTAGTTCAGCCTGGTCTTGAACTTTCTTTGTATCCCACACTGGCCTTGAACTTGTGACCTCCCAAGTACTAGAAGTACAGGGATATGCCACTCTATTCAGTGTTAGTGGGGTGAAGGTAGCTCTTGGTCCTTGTTTTCTTGAAGGAAAAAAGACAGTATAATGGTGCATACAATTTAGCCAGTTTGTTTAACATGCCTAAGCAAAGCAAACACTCCAAAGAGATTGAAGTGGGTTGCGCAGAGGCAAGCAGCCCAGTGCCTTTTTTTTTTTTTCATGGATTTTCAATATTTTATGAACATTTAGAGAGTGGAGTAAGGTGACCCTTCCCCTCCCAAATCCTGGTAGCTTAGCCCTTCCTCTTAGGGTATTTCTTCCTATGACCTAGAAAAGCCCCCAAGTGAGTGTCACAAATCACAGCCTAAGTGTCACTACGCTGCAAGGACATCAGTCTTTTAAGGACACAAACTGTGCCTTAGTACACACGTGAGTGAAAGTGTCCTGGTGCCTTGGTTGCTGATGTAGCAAGAACAACCTGACTGTAGCTTCAAAGGGGCTCACCACAGGGAGGATTGACATGCCAGGAGACACAGCTACCAAGATGTGGCTGAAGTGTTCCTCAGTTACCTGGAACCCACAGGATGGAAAGAGAACTGACTTCTGCACTTGTCCTCTGCCCTCCACATGAGCACATGTCATGCACACACATGACATAATAAATAAAGGCCAGAGAGATTGCCCAGCACGTAAAGGTGTTGGCCTCTGAGCCTGACAACCTGAGTTTAGATCCTTGGAGCCTAAATGGTGGAAGGAGAAAAATGACTCCTGTAAATTTTCCTCAGACTTCTATGTGTACACAGTGGCATGCATGCACGCACACACACAATAAATAAACAAACAAGCAAAAATGCAATAAAAATGTTTTTAAATAAATAAAATTACTTATGGCCATAATATAATTGTGTGCATTTGTAATAAATAATTGCTACTTCATTTACAATTAACCTGAGTCTTGGGACCCTCAGGTGGCTGAGCAGGTAAAAACAGGCACCCAGAAGCCTGAAGAACCATGGGGTAGAAAAGAATAGGCTCCTTCACAGTGTCCTCTCACTCTACACGCATGTGACTGTACATACATGCACACCAAATAAAGAAATAGTAAAGTAATCTATAAATAAGGGAACTATAATAATAAAAATAATGGAGAGGTGGCTCAGTTGTGAAGAGCACTGGCTGCTTTTCCAGTGGACCCAGGTTTGATTGACAGCACCCACGTGGTGATCTCAGTTAAGGGGATCTGACATCCTCTTTCTGTCTACATGGGCATCTGGTATACACACGGTACATAGATAACCATGCAGACAAAATACCCATGCACATAAAAAATAAAATTAAAACAATTTAAACTGAAACTTATAAAATGGCAGAATTATGTTGTATACTGATTAATAAGCTGTCTATGCATTGTAAGCAGTACAGCATCTGTATTCCTTTTAGAATAGTGTGTGATTGAGAGAGATGATTCATATGTTCATTATTTGTACAAGGTCAGATCCTGTGGGTCTTTTTTTAAATAGTCTATATTTGAGGGACCAGGCTGGCCCAAAAGTCATTAAATTTCTGACCCTCTTGCCTCTACTACCCATGGGTAGGAATCACAGGGATTACCACCTCCAGTTTTATGGAGTGCTGGAGATCACACCAAGGCCTTGGTGTGTTCTAGGCAAACACTCTACCAATGAGCCACATCCCAGACCCCTGACTCTTTGGGCATTTTCATCCCACGTGTTTGCATCTTTATCTCTAACATTCTACTCTATTTGAATGTCTAGGCTACCCCTCCCAAGCACTTGTCTGTCTTTTTTTGTTTTTGTTTTTGTTTTTTCGAGACAGGGTTTCTCTGTGTGGCCCTGGATGTCCAGGAACTCACTTTGTAGACCAGGCTGGCCTCGAACTCAGAAATCCGCCTGCCTCTGCCTCCCAAGTGCTGGGATTAAAGGTGTGCGCCACCACTGCCTGGCTTGTCTGTCATTTTATTATTGGAAAAATAATAGCTCAGAATAGTGGAATATCCCTGTAATCTAGGGCTTTGAAAGAATAGGCAAGAGAATCAGAAGTTCACCATCACCCTTGGCTATATAGCAAAATTTAGATTAGTCTTTGTTACACAATGGAGACTCCATCTTGAAAGAATAAAAAGAGAAATCTTACCCATTTTGGTTTTGGTAGCGTTAGTTTATTAGAAGGTTTTCTTGTGTGTATGTGTGTGTGTGTGTGTGTCTGTGTGTCTGTGTGTGTGTCTCTGTGTGTGTGTCTCTGTGTGTGTGTCTCTGTGTCTGTGTGTGTCTCTGTGTCTGTGTGTGTCTCTGTGTCTGTGTGTGTCTGTGTCTGTCCGAGTCTGTGTGTGTCTGTTTGTGTGTCTGTATGTCTGTGTCTGTCTCTATGTGTCTGTGTGTGTCTGTGTGTGTGTGTTTGTAAACATGTGCCATAGAGAGCATGTAAAGGTTAGAAGAAAACCTTTGAGAACGGTTCTCTGCTTCCTTCCCTGTGGCTTTGGGGGCCTGAAGCCAGGCTGTCAGGCTTGAATAGTAGGCATGTTTTCCTGCTGAGTCTCTCACAGGTCCTAGAAGCTTGAATAGAAGGCATTGTTACCTACTGAGCCTATCACAGGTCCTAGAAGCTTTTGGCATTGAGAGTATTTTCTCATGTAAGCTACGAGAAGCTCTGATCCACTGTCTCCTTCTCCCTTTAGGCCTGCATGCTTGTCTTTCAACCAGAGCTTGCAGACATCCTCCCTGACCTCCGTGGAAAGAATGAAGTGATTATTTGTCTTGACTGTTCCAGTTCCATGGAGGGTGTGACATTCACACAAGCCAAGCAGGTTGCCCTGTATGCTCTGTCATTGCTGGGTGAGGAGCAGAAAGTCAACATTATGCAGTTTGGCACAGGTTAGTGCACTGTTCCTAGTCCTTGACACAGGTACATGCCGTGCAGACTGGTGGCCGACAGGGCCTGGCCTCATCTGTGCAGTTAGAGACCTTACCTGAAGCTGAAGCACAGAGCTCTGAAGTCAGTGCCTCTTGGTGAAGATCTGCCTGGACCACTTATAAATTCGGTAGTCTCTTTGGGCAAGTCAGCTTGAACATTTGGCACCTCTGTTAACTGGTTTTTTTGTTTGTTTGTTTTTGTTTTTGTCTCACCTACATGCTAATAGCCCCTACATCATAGTCTTGCAAGGGCAGAGATAATCTGTGCCAAGGATTTTAAGCTTTGCTAGACAGTAAGTGAGACACAAATGTGACCAATGTAATAATCAACTGAACAAGATACAACAACCTTGGCTTATTTAATAGGAAAGTCCAAAGAGTCAGGACCACCATTTGTAATCATCCCTGTCATAGATAACATGTCAGAAATGGGCTCAGGCAGCACCAAGCCAGCACTGTTACTAGAAGGTCAATGTCACCTTTCAGGAAGGAGGGCAGAGACAGCTCTAGAACATGGCAGGGCAGAGCTGGGAGTGGTGGCTCAAATCTATGGCTCAGGTTAATGGCTTAACCTCTAAGTAGAAGTTAGATAAAATGGCTTGAAACAGTTTGGCTATTCATACTACTTGAATATTGGCTAATGGTATAGGGATTACAAGAATAATCTCTGGGTAAACAATCATATGGCTAATAGTGCCTTAGAGCCAGGCATGATGGCTTACTTCTGTAATCCCAGCATTCCAGAGACTGAGGCAGGAATACTAATAAGAGAGCCCGGGGTGTATTGTGAATTCCAGGCGAGGCTGAACTACAGAACAAGACCCTGTCTTATAAATAAGGTGTCTCGGGAGTGAAAGAAGGTGCATAGAGTAGAGTCAGGGTGGTCCTGCCCTATGAGAATCATCTTCTATGTATCTTTTTCCTTTAACAATGAAGCTGGGTGTTTTTGCCAGGAACATGGGTCATATAGGGATGGCAGGCTCTTTGATGGGGACTCTGCTCTGCCAGGGCTGAGCTGCCTGTGCCACTGCTGTGACGTAGACCTTGGTTTGTATGGGCAATGCAGAGATCTCTGTGTGGAGCTTGACTCAGAGCATCTTATATAGAACGGCTTATAGAATGTACTTGAAATGTGTTTTTGTATGCCAAAATGTGTATACATGGTTTTCTGAAAAGGAAGCATACACATAAATATGTAGCACTGCTTATGATAGAAACAGTCGTATACAGTAGTAGCCTTGGTGTTCGCTAGTGGTCAGTCTGTGGGTGTTTAATGGCAATATATCACACCTTCTTATTGCACAGGTTACAAGGAACTGTTTTCATATCCTAAGTGCATCACGGACAGAAAAATGGCCACAGAGTTCATTATGGTAAGAGAGATGTCCTCCCCTCCTGAGTTTCTGCGAGGCTTGAGTGATTGGTCTAGGACCTGGTCCTTGAATATTCTGTACACTGGTGGATGCAAGTGAGCTTTTCTACAGATGCATGAGACAAACCTACTTTTAAGGAGGAAGGTCTCTGGTCCATACCTACAGAGGTCTATTTG
This sequence comes from Mus minutoides, assembly GCA_902729485.2. Taxonomy (NCBI): domain Eukaryota; kingdom Metazoa; phylum Chordata; class Mammalia; order Rodentia; family Muridae; genus Mus; species Mus minutoides. Next base: position 279,289 of record LR749883.1, read on the forward strand.
TAGTTGCTTGGCCCTCTGGCTTTGGTCCTTTGGCAGCACAGCAAACTACAGCAGTGGGAAGAGGGTCATTCGCCCGAGGGCTCAAAAGCAAAGGAAGGCAGCAAGGAGCCAGGGCCCAGTATCCCCTTCTGTAAGGGCACATAGCCCCAATCTGAATCCTGGTACACTAGGTCCCATCAACTCCCAGTAGCACCCACAGGCAGCTATAAAGCCTTTATGGGGTGGGAGATGTCGGTTATCTGACCCACAATGGTGGCCTGTGATGGTGATGGTGAGGATGAGGGTGATGGTGGAGATAGTGGTATTACTTGGAGCTGGGCCCTAACAAAAATTTATAGATGATAACATATGTAGAATATGATAACTCAAAGTCTATCAAAGCTGTAAAAGATTTCTGTTCAGGAACAGTTTCTCTTTAGGCATTAAAAACCTTTTTCATCATTACTCCGTGGGTGCTTGGGTGGGGCTGAAGGGAGCCTTAATTTGACATAACGGCTGGGGTGTAGAGGTTATCATGTTCAGCCACAGTTAAGGATGGATGTACCTTAAGATTGTGACACTTGATCTCCTGCAGTCTGCAGCACCTTCCATGGGGAACACAGACTTCTGGAAAGTTCTCCGCTATTTAAGTCTCCTGTACCCTTCAGAAGGGTTACGGAACATTCTCCTCATATCTGATGGGCACCTCCAGAGTGAGAGTCTGACACTGCAGCTTGTGAAAAGAAATATCCAGCACACCAGAGTGTTCACCTGTGCTGTTGGGTAAGTTTCAGAGATCTGGTCACCATTGTGACCAAGGCAACTGGTGGACAAGTTTTTAGTTTGTCTGGGAACTTTGCAAGCTTGGAAGCTGGTATGAATACATGAAATCTGTATGTTGCAGAGGAGCTGAGCTCTTGGCTTGGGACCATGCTGCCAGGGGCTCACCACCACAGGGACCTCGGGCAGGCTGTCTCATTTGTAAAACAGGGACTGTTATTTAGTATAACAGTTTAGATGACTAGCTTGTCCTGAGCAGCCTGGCACAGCTCCCTGGGGCTGATTTGCACATGTGCATGGTCGGCAATGCCTGCACTTGGGGCTGCACCTGCCTCACACCTGCCTTCTCCCTCTCCTGTGCTATCAGTTTTCTGCATTTGCACCTTTGAAGCCCTGAGGTCACAGTCTTTCCTCATGTTGTTGGATTGTAGTTGGCATCTGTGTAAGGAAAAAAGGCAAGGAGAGTCTCCTGCTGCTCTTGTAGAATCCCTACCTGGTGCCTGGCCCTGAAGCCCAGAGATTCTTCCTGTACAGCTGCCTCTCCTGGGCACCAGGTGCCCCTCTTCTGAGGCACAATGTGAGGCAGATTAGTGAGGAGGTTTGTAGACTGCTGTGCTGTCTTCACAAGTGAGCCCTGACCACAAGCTCTGGGCCTCTAGGATCCAGAATATCCATGATACCTTCCCTGATGTCTTTCCATCCCTGCCTCTTCATAGCCTCTGAAGGCACTCTATGGCTACTGATGGTAAAGGTGGATGACCCACGAGGTTGTTGAGATGTACGGAGACAAATCAAAATTGGGGAAACATAGCCAACAAAACCAAATAAAATTGTGTTCCAGAGTGAGTCATCGGGTCTGATCGGTCTTTTAATAATACATCTGGTCCGACCGGACTTAAAACTCTAGGAGAACGGAGAACTTACGATCTTAATGTCCGTATATACGGAGGCACGGCGGCTAGGCTGATATTTTTGTTTTGTGACAAGGTCTCTGATCTTCCTGCCTTTACCTTCTCTGATGGTTTGTATATTCTTGGACCAGGGAATGGCACCATCTGGAGGTGTGGCCTTGTTGAAATAGGTATGACCTGGTTGGAATAGGTGTGTCACTGTGTGTGTGGCCTTAAGACCCTCACCCTAGTCTCCTGGGAAGTCAGTCTTCCACTAGCAGCCTTTGGATGAAGACATAGAACTCTCAGTTCTGCCTGTGCCATGCCTGCCTGGATACTGCCATGCTCCCACCTTGATGATAATGGACTGAACCTCTGAACCTATCCTAAGTAAATGCTGTTTTTTTATAAGACTTGCCTTGGTCATGGTGTCTGTTCACAGCAGTAATACCCTAAGACATCTTCCAAGTGTAGAATTACCAATGTGTACTGGCACACCTATCTGGTCAGTACTGGAATCGAACCCAGGACCGTGTGCATGCTGGGCAAACAGGCTACTAAGTGAGCTACATCCTAGCTCTTTAGGCAACTATCTTTATCAAGTATCATTCTGATATCTTTGAAGTTTTTTGTTTTGTTCACAGTTTGGGTTGTTTAAGAAAGGTCTTTGTGGATGGACCCAACGACTGCAGCTGCCAGGGATCCATCCCACAATCAGTCACCAAACATAGACACTATAGCATATGCCAGCAAGATGGTGCTGAAAGGGCCCGGATATAGAGGTCTCAGGGGAAAATATACCAATGCCTGGCAAACATGGAGGTGGAAGCTCACGGTCAGCTACTAGATGGAACACAGGGTTCCCAAGGNACTGGGTGCTCCAACAACTCTACATGCCTCTGTTTAGTTTTAACCCCTTTGTATCGGTTGTTTTGGTTTATTTTAACACAAGGTCTCACTCAGTAGCCCAGACTAGCCAGAAAATTATTATGTAGACCAGGCTGGCCTGAATTTTGAGATCCTCTTGCCTCTTGAATGCTAGAATTACAGGCATATATGCCTCCGTGCCTGGCTAGGCTGATATTTTTGTTTTGTGACAAGGTCTCTGATCTTCCTGCCTTTACCTTCTCTGATGGTTTGTATATTCTTGGACCAGGGAATGGCACCATCTGGAGGTGTGGCCTTGTTGAAATAGGTATGACCTGGTTGGAATAGGTGTGTCACTGTGTGTGTGGCCTTAAGACCCTCACCCTAGTCTCCTGGGAAGTCAGTCTTCCACTAGCAGCCTTTGGATGAAGACATAGAACTCTCAGTTCTGCCTGTGCCATGCCTGCCTGGATACTGCCATGCTCCCACCTTGATGATAATGGACTGAACCTCTGAACCTATCCTAAGTAAATGCTGTTTTTTTATAAGACTTGCCTTGGTCATGGTGTCTGTTCACAGCAGTAATACCCTAAGACATCTTCCAAGTGTAGAATTACCAATGTGTACTGGCACACCTATCTGGTCAGTACTGGAATCGAACCCAGGACCGTGTGCATGCTGGGCAAACAGGCTACTAAGTGAGCTACATCCTAGCTCTTTAGGCAACTATCTTTATCAAGTATCATTCTGATATCTTTGAAGTTTTTTGTTTTGTTCACAGTTTGGGTTGTTTAAGAAAGGTCTCTGTGTAGTCCAGGCTGGCCTTAAATGTAAGCAAGGACATGCTTGGACTCCTGGTCTCTTGCCTGCATCTCACAACCATGCCACCAAGTACCGTGCCACCAAATCCTGCACTTTTTGCTGTTGCCATTACTCTGGTTGTTGTTTGTTTGTTTGTTTGTTTTTAAGTGTGGGAGTATTTGGTTTTATTTATTTATTTATTTTACTTTATTGTATTTCTTTTTCAAGACAGGGTTTCTCTGTATATCCCTGGCTGTCCTGGGTCTCACTGTATAGACCAGGCTGGCCTTGAATTTAGAGATCTGCCTGCCTCTGCTTCCCAAATTCTGGGAATTGCCACCAACTGCCTGACTTTATTTACTTATTGTTTAATATTTCTGCTATAGAGGTCTCTGCAAACACCTGGCCAGAAAGAGTGTCATTTGTGTGAGACAAGAAAAAATCTGTGTCAATACAACTCAGTAGCCAGTGTTGGTCTGAAACACCAGAGTCTGAAACAGGAAGTTTATTTTAGGCATATTTAAGCACAATACATTTGGAGAGGGGGGAGTTTTTTGGTGTAACGCAATCCTGTGTGTATAATCAAACTTAAGGCATAATTACATGGAAGCTCTCACATGTTATCTTAAGGGCTTTTGGAGCCATGTGGCCACCATCATACAGATAGCACAGAGATCACTAGACTACTACCTCTCCATCCTGCCTTCTGGGCAGAAAACCGTTTGTGCATCTCTTCCTCTGAAGAGACAACACTGCATGTGTAACACTCCCGGGTTTCCTAATGCTTATCTGCACAAGGACTTTGTGCCCTCTACATCTTGCCAGTGCTCTATTGACTCAAGAGCCCCACTTGCCGTGGGTATGCCCAACCATGAGCTACACCCTAGAACATTTAGTCTGTTTACCTCAGGAACAGAAGAGCAAATTCTTAACTCATCTTTCTTGACATTGTTAACATCTATTTGGCAACTATGTCTAGAATGGCTTGAAAATTACTGGGTGTCATGGCACAAACTTATAATCTCAGCTCCTGACAGGATGAAGTAAGAAACTAAAAGCTCAAAGCCAGCACAGGCTACTAAGTAAGGTCTAAAAAGGAATGCAGCTGAGCCTGTCATAATGTTATATACTTGTAAGAGGTGGGAAGATTGTCCCAGGTTCAAGAACAGTTTGGTAACAGAGCGAGACTCTTGAGAGAGAGAGAGAGAGAGAGAGAGAGAGAGAGAGAACAAAGAGAAAAGAAAAGAGAAGAAAATAAAATAAAATGAGGCAGAGGCAGGAGGATCTCTGTGAGTTCGAGGCCAGTCTGGTCTAGAGTGTGTTCCAGGACAGCCAGGGCTACATAAAGAAATGCTTTCTGAAAAAAAAAATGTTTTTAATTAAAATGTGTGAAATGTGATCAGTTCCACAGCAAATCGTCACATCTTAAGGACCTTGTCTCAGTGTGGCGCTGGAATGTTTGAATATTTTAACTCAAAATCTAAGCACAGTTGGAAAAAACAGGTATGTGGGTTTCTTTTATAAACATCCTACCTGTTCTCATTTGTTTACACGTAGAAATCCTATCTCCTTACAAGTCAGTAGCAAATTCTATCTTTTGTGAATAGACAAGACTGACAAGGAAGCCAAAGCTTTTGAAACATATTCTTTAGTAATTAGAAAGGTCAACCAGGACATGGTAGTGCATGCCTGTATTCTCAGCAGCTCTCTTCCCTCTGCCCCACAGCACCTGGATTACAGACGTGACCACACCCATGCTAGTTCTTCATTGTGATAAAATGCACACAAGATTTACAGATCCCAAGCTGTCTAGCCATCATTTCCAGTCATTTCCAGAGCTTAGTCACATCCCCAACATGAAGTATAATAATGTGACATAAATTAAATATAATAGTAACTCTGTATTGCCTCCTGCCTTCAGTGCTGGGCAATATCTATTCTATTTCTAGTCTTTATGATTTTGCCTTTTCCAGATACTTCTAGATAGAAACATAAACCATTTGCTCTTTTGTGTCTGGCTTATTAACTTAGCATAATAGTCACAAGACTTATCAGTGTGTTGTGTTGTTGACAGAATTTCTTTTTGTTTTAAGGCCAAGTATTTTATTATTTTTTAATTGTGTTTTGAAAAAAAAGGTAATCTCATGTAACCCAGGCTGAGCTGAGGATGGACTTGATCTCTTGATCCTACCACCTCTATGAATCCAAGTGTTGAGATTACAGGTGTATGCCACAGTGCCCATCTTAGGGATGAAAAATAGTGTACCAAATACTCATATATGGTTATTCTATCATAAATAGGTTAGGTGATAAGGAGATAGAGAGACAGAGAGAGGTGCAAACACCTCGTTACATATGTTAACCTGTCAATGAACTTGGCCTATGCCTCCACACGCCGCTGTGATATTGCTTGCATGAATGCTGGCTCACAGGATCTGTCGAGCCTTTCAGTTCAACTCTGGCTTTGCACTCAGAAGTGGAATTCTGTTTTCCATGGCAGCTGCACATTTCCCGCTCCCTCTGGCAAGGATACAGAGCTGCCCAGCTTCTGTAGCAAGATGGCTACTGTCATGCCATCTCTACAAGCTGAAATAGAAAAACTTAAGTATATTTATTCAAGCTGACGGCACCTTTAATCCCAGCACTCGAGAGGCAGAAGCAGGCAGATCACTATAAGTTGTAGACCTGCCTGGTCTACAAAGCAAGTTCCAAGCCAGCCAAGACTATATATTAAGACCTTGTCTCAAAATAAAACATCCCCAACCCCACCCCTGGAAAAATGCCCCATTACAGGAAAGGGAAAAAAAACAACTATAAAATCCTCAAAGACACAATGTAAGTTTCTACGTGTTAACTATTTCTGTGATTTGTTAACTTTATGGTGCTAGAGATTGAAGCCATACCACTGTTTATACAGGGCAAGCACTCAAGTGGCCTACCAACTGAGGTGTATCCCTGGCTGGCTTTTTGTTTGTTTGGTTTTAGATGTTAACATTGAAGGGGAAGTATTTTCTCTTGTATTATAGATAGAAGCCCAAATGACGAGGATACGTTCCCCAAGTTGCCACTCTGTCTCTGTCAAATGGCAGCAGCTTAGCAGAGATGCCCCTGAGCCCCTGCAGGCCCCGGCGTGGGTGCCCTCCTTGTTCCACAATGATCGGCTCCTGATCTACGGCTTCATTCCTCATTGTACACAAGTAAGAGGAGCAGAGTTCCTTACACTGTGGGATAAACAGTGAACTTTGCTGTTGCTCTTCCCCTCGCCCCCACCCCTTTCCCTCTTCTTGGTATTGTGGTTGCCCTCGGGCTGGAGAAGCTCTTGATTTATTTCTCTTGGGAGGGTAGGGTGTCATTAGAAGGGTGGCTGTTACACTAACACACACTGGGAGCAGAAACACTAACAGAACACATGTCTTTCTCCTGCTTCAGGCAACCCTGCAAGCATTCATCGAAGAGAAAGAATTTTGCACAATGGTGTCCACTACAGAGCTTCAGAAGACAACTGGGACTGTAAGATTCACATCTGGGCTGCGGGCAGAGCACTGGGGAAGCGCTCACCTGGCAGGGAGGGCTCTTCCACTGCCGGGCATTCACAAGCTTAGGCTATGGACAGGAAGTTATAATTGTCAGTTTTCTCATGTAAGTTCCACGTACTTCCTGTGTTGTTCTGTGCTGATACATATGCCAGCATACATATGGAGAGTGGTCAGGAGGTTATCTGTGCAACTGGGATGGGGACACATTCCTGTAAGGGGGTCTTCATCTGGGAGTCCTGGATCCGTCCATGGGTAAGACTAGCTTGCAAGTAAACATGTTTCCTTGCAATTGTGTGTACAAACTTCTGACCCCAGCATTTGAGAGGCAGAGGCATTAGGATTGGGAATTTGAGGCCATCCTTGACTACAAAGCCTGTTTGAGGCCAGCCTAGGCTGCATGGACCTTTGCTCAAAACAAAATGTGATTGTTGGGTTTCTGTTGAAGCATTCCTTCTGCCTCGGCCTCTTGAGTGCTGATACTACATTCATGCACCACCACATCCCCATGAAGGTTCCCTAAATCCTTTCTCAGAACTCAGGGAACAGTTCATGTACTGTTGTTGATTATTATTACAGTGAAGGTCAAAATTACAATTCAAAGGTCTTTTTTTCTAACAGTTTTTAAAATTTTTACTTTTGAGAATTTCATATATGAGTACTGTATTTACATAATTTCTATTCCTCTGTCCCTCTCCAACTCAACACTCTCTCCCAAGTTCATGATCTCTTCTGTAATTATTCTCTCTCTCTCTCTCTCTCTCTCTCTCTCTCTCTCCCCTCCCCCCACCTCCCACTCACACACTCAGGGTGGGGGTGCATGCGCGCATACACACACACACACACACACACACACACACAGACTGTTGAGTCCATTTAGCATTGCATTTATGTGCACATGCTTAGGGCTAACCATGTGGAACTGAATAATCTGTCAGTTGACTCATCCCCTAGATGAGACTGATTGTCTCTTTCTCAGCAGCCATTGACTACCCATAGGCTTTCATTTAGGTGTGGTGGTGGTGTCATGTCGGTCTTACTTAGACAGCCATATTGTTGAGATCTCACAGGTACAGCTTCCCTGTTATTTCTAAAAGACACTCTCTAGCATCCTGGTCCTCTCGCTCCTACAGTCTTTCCACTCCCTCTCCCATGGTGTTCCCTGAGCTCTGGCTGCAACAGCTAACCGTAGCTCTTTCTGTGGAGAACCTCACATCCATGTGCTCTACTGTCCCTTCTTCTTGAAGTTTGGCTTTCTTTTATTTTGTCTTGTTCTATTTTTTACAGAACCTCATGTATCCAAGGATTGCCTAGAACTTGATTTGTAGCTGAGGTTGGCCCTGAATTTCTGATCCTCCTGCCTCTTGTCTCCGAAATGATGGGATTGCAGGCATGCATATCCACACCTGGAAATGGTGCACTTCTTAAATTACATGTTTATTCCTTTTATTTCATGTGTTTGCATGTAGGCATGAATGCCACAGTGTACTTGTGGAGATCAGAGAGGACTTGAAGGTTCTCTCCTTCTATCTTGTGGCTTCTGGAGTCAAACTCAGGTTGGCAGGCTTGGGGGCAAGGACCACCCACTGAATCATCTTGTCAGCTTTCAGTGCCATTACTAAAGATGAAATTGTAAAACTTAGAATTATTGAGATCGGACATTGACATTCAAATCGGTATGTCCAGCATGGTGTAAGACAATCTACTCAAGCTTGCAGCAATGGCTCATGCCTGTAATCCCAGCACACAGAAGGCACAGGCAGCAGAATCATTATGTTCAAGCAGCCTATTTAGGGTAGGGAGCTGAGGACTTAGTTCAGTGGGTGAAAGTGCTTATTTTACCATGCAAACCTAACAACCTCAGTCTGGATCCCTAGAGCACTTTAAAAAGGCAGACAGAATAGTGTGCATGTCTGTAATCTTAGCAGAGCGCTGGAGGAGGGAGGTAGAAGGCAGGACACTCTCCTGAAGCCTGCTGGTCCTAGCCTGGCTAACACAGGAACAAAGAAACCCAGTCTGAACTATGGTCAAAGGGCAAGAACTCACACAATGTGCTCTTTGACCTCCATGCATACACTTTTAGCATGTCTGTGCCCCACACATGAGCAAACACACACATGAACCCACATGTCTCTCACACACATGTAAAGCCAACTTAATTCCTTTCCCCCTTTGCTACTTAAACACAGATGATTCACAAGCTGGCAGCCCGGGCACTAATCAGAGATTATGAAGATGGCATTCTCCACGACAATGAAACCAACCACGAGGTCTGTTCTCCTAGTAAAAGCCAGTATGCATTGTGCTATGTTACTCCTAGATGGATTTACTCATAGGAATATAAAGTATAACTGAATAAAGAAGAATGTGATATCGGGGCATCCGTCAGCGTCTGCAGTGCCAGTCCTGGGGTGTGGGTGCTCAGTGGCTGTTTGCTGAGTTCATTAGCAAAAGAACCAACAATAGTGACTGTCTGAGACTTCCGAGATCTTCCCCCATGAGAACAGCTTAGAGCAAAGCTCAGAGGATGCTCAAGGGATGCTGACAATAACCTCTCATCTCCTGTGCTGTAACTCGGCAGCTAGGGGACAGGATTGTGGTTAAGATGCCTCAGGATATTAGGCAAACTCACACTTGCCTTGCTCCTTCCTTGATGGACAGAGGAGGGTCCTGGCAGAGGTGCCATCTCGGCCAGCTACTGTGACAAGCCGCATTCTTCAGTGAGGCTTGAGCATTGGTGTTCAATGCCATGCCTGGAAAGGATGCCAGGGTACCATATAGGGCTCAATGGCTGTCACAACAGGTAGTAGGTAGCCCTGTGCTTTCCCTACTTGTGACCACCAGATTAGCCTTTCTGTGTCCCCTTTGACTTGAGGCCCATTTAAAGCCTAGAGCATCTGACTATTTGTGCCTTAAATAATCCTAAACAAGTAAAGATACTTATAGAGTTCTTCAACTTCACAGTGGGAGCCATAGATGTTGAGAGAAAGAGGAGGCTCACAGCATGTGAGAGCACTCTGGAAGCTGCTGTATAGCTGTATAGTATATAACCATATACAGAGGGCTGTATAACTAAATTGTTTCTATGATTCAGCTAAGCAAACTATCTCAAGTCACAAGAAGCACATGTGACCTACCTATGATACTTAGACAGGACTCCTGACTCAGTGTATAATTTGAAATACAATTATAAAGTTATTTACTTGAGGCAGGAGAGACAGCTGAATTGGTAGAGGGCTTGTGTAGCATGCACAAGGCTCTGAATTCAATATTCAGCACTGTGTTACCAAGTATAATGGTACACATGTATGATCCCAGCACTTGGGAAGTTAGAGGCAGAAAGAGCAGGGATTCAAGGTCAGCAGCAGCAACATAGCTGAGTTCCAGGCCAGCCTGAGATACATGAGATGCTTTCTCAGAAGAAATGGATGAGCCAGGAGTTGTTCACACCTTTAATGCTAGCACCCAGGAGGCAGATGCAGGTGTATCTCTGTGAGTTCAAGGCCAGCCTGGTCTACATAGCAAGTTCTGGGGGTACATAGTAAGACTATCTCAAAAAATAATATGTTTAAAAAAAAAGAAAAGGAAGGAAATGAATACATTAAATGACTTATTCATCACAAAAAAAACCACTCCGGATTATTTTACAGCCTTTAAGCTCATTACATATAAACAAATTGACATAGTTTCATTCTTTCCTAGATGAAGAAAAGCATCATGAAGTCTCTGATTATCGAACTCAGTAAAGAAAATTCTCTTATTACTCAATTTACAAGCTTTGTGGCAATTGAGAAAAGGGTATGTATTATTATTAATTTAAGATTAAATTTTTATTTAGTCACTTTGAGGCTGGAGATACGGCTCAGTCAGGACCCAAATTCAGTTCCCAGCACCCACAGATGGCTAACAATAGCAGCTCTACCTCCAGGGTATCTGGTGCCCTCTTCTGGTCTTTGTAGAAACCCACACATAAATAAAAATACTTTTTTTTTCTTTTGTTTTTGAGATAGTGTAGACAAGGCTGGCCTAAAACTCACAGAGATCCACTTACACAAATCTCTGCTTCCTGAGTGCTAGGATCAAATGTATGTGCCACCACACCCATCTTAAAATACTTATATAAAATAACCTCACTGTTGCCAGAAGTGGTGTATAGGCATTTAAGCCCAGCATTAAAGAGGCAAAGACAGGTGGATCTCTGTGAGTTTCAGACCATACAGGGATACAGTGAGACCCTGTCTCAATACACAAACAAAAATAAGTAAAGAAGAAGAAAATTTTAAACCAGCAAGCATGTATCTGGGTGTAGAGGCATACCTACAGACCTAGCGCTCAGGAGGCAGAGGCAGGAGGAGGTTGAGTGAGTTCAGCCCAGGCTATACAGGAGACAGAGACAGGAGGATTGCCATGGGTTGGAGGGCAGCCTGATCTACCTTGTGAGTTCTAGGCCATCCAGGGCTACATAGGGAACATAGGGAGACTGTATACAAAGAAAACAACAAAACCCAGGTCACTCTTGCCCTGAGTAGCAGTGACCAATCCAAAGCTATTGGGGAAAGCGGATAGAAGCCAGGAGGCAGGAGCCAGGGCTCCTTGTCTGTGTGTGCTAGCCCTTGCCATATTCCTCTCAGTGAATCCTGTGTTGTCCTAATCAGGTTTTACTGCTGTGGTAAAACACACTGACCCAAAGCAATCTGGGGAGCAAAGGGTTTCTTCCGCATCAAAGATCATAGCTTGTCACTGGAGAAAATCAAAGCAGGAACCTAGAGGCAAGCAGAGGCCATGGAGACTTGCTCCTCCTGACTTGCTCAGAACCACCCATAGTGAACTGGGCCCTTCCAAGTCAGTCCAAGATGCCCCCACAGGGTTTCCTACAGTCCAGTCTGATGGAGGCGTTTTCTCAATTGAGGGTCCTTCTTCCCAGATGACTCTATCTGTGTCTAACTATGTGTGTTAGTATTTTCAGTATTTTGATTACTATCTGTATGTATATTTTCAGGTATAAAAGCAGGGTGGTGGTGGCGCGCATCCTAATTCCAGGGGAGGCAGAAACAGATTGATCTCTGAGATGAAGACTAGCCTGGTCTACAGGGTGACTTTCAGGACAGCCAGAGCTACATATAAAAACCCTGTCTAAAGAAAAGAAAAGAAAAGAAAAGAAAAGAAAAGAAAAGAAAAGAAAAGAAAAGAAAAGAAAAGAAAAGAAAAGAAAAGATCAAATCTATAGTTTGGGGTTAGGATGTGGCAGCTTACTATATAGCTAATCCCCAATATACAATCATGTACAAAAAAAAAAATAATATAATTTGATTACTTTTTTTCTAGTTTCAAATATTTATTTATTTATTTATTTATTTATTTATTTATTATTAGATAATTTCTTCATTTACATTTCAAGTGTTATCCCATAAGTTCCCTATACCCTCCCCCCGCCCTGCTCCCCTACCCACCCACTCCCACTATTTGGCCCTGGCATTCCTCTGTACTGGGGTGTATAAACATTGTTAGACCAAGGGCCTTTCTTCCCCAATAATGGCCAACTAGGCCATCTTCTAATACATATGCAGCTAGAGACATGAGCTCTGGGGGTTCTGATTAGTTCATATTGTTGTTCCATCTATAGGGTTGCAGACCCCTACAGCTCTTGGGTACTCTCTCTAGCTCCTACATTGGGGACCCTGTGTTCTGCCCT